>JAIPRL010013044.1:0-11133 GCA_025469235.1 Pemphigus obesinymphae
ACCTACATTGCGAAGAATGCGAAGACCTTTTTTTTTTTTTTAGCTTATTTCCGTGTTTTTAAATATTTATTATTTGTAAAGGGGCCGGTGGTCAAAATTTTGCCCCCGCCTAGTAAAACCTGAAATGACGCCACTGAGAGAGAGTGCTCTAAAAAAGTGTTGTTGCGATGTCTTATACAACCTAGATGAGAGTGACTATCTGTCCACACCAATTCGTATACGGGAAGGGGATTATCTACTTGTTTTTTTTTTTTTTGGAAGCTGGTAATTATTGCGTCGTGACTGTGTGTGAGGCATATAAGAATTGAATATTATTGGTTAATATGTGAAACATTATATTAACGCGTAGTATCGTACGCATGGCATATTAAAATCGAATATTGTAGTTATAATAGGTATAATCAGCTGAGAATGTCGTGTTATAAACGCGGGATTTTTGAATAAAACATGATCGGTTTATTTGAATTTATGTTGGGTATATTATTTGAATTTGGTGCATTGTCGTTCAATTTTATTGTATCTGGTTCGTTTAATTCATAAGTACGATAATATTGTTATATTATAATTTTCTATGTATTACAATAAAATGTTCGGAATTAAATACTAACAATTGAACGACAACACATAACTTAATTGAACATTTTAATGTAGCAAACCCCATAGAACCAAAATAAGATTACCTTCTTGAGAAAACTTTTACTATTAAAACTAAATAAAATTTTACGACATTTGTTCTTCAAAAATTACTATTAAACGATAAAAATAAGTCAGGGAAGTATTTCACATGGCAGATAGGAAGTTAGTTCATCAGTTCTTCAGTAGTCGGACCGGACAATGTATTACTATTATTTTAGAGTTGAAAGAAATTATAAACCTTTACATTCCATGAAAATATGGTTCCAAGTGGTATAATATTTAGTTTTATTTAAAATGTAAATAAAAAATGACCACTTTAAGTAAAATGTGTAGAATTATTTGGTATCAAAAAATATTTTTTTTAAATGTATTTTAAATAAATTACATTAGCTGTCCTATCTGGTTTGCCAGAGACGTAAATTTATATTTTCCTTTAAATGCATTATGACGAATAATATTCATTTCACAATTAAATATTTTATTTTATTTTAATTTTTGACGTTGGATGACAAATAAAACACACTTTCCTTCCCCCAAGAATTAAATTTGCAGTTACACCGATGAGTATATATAATATATCGTATAAATATATACCTACTCTTTATAATATATATTATGAAATTATACATACGTATGGTGTATGTAGTCATACACCGTATAAAACAGAGTTATTTTGAAAAGTAGAGAAAAGTACTATTTGAAATCAATATCTTATTAATAGCATATACTCTCCAAAATATCTATTCGACTCTTTGTTAGCCGAAAATTTACTCACAGTTTCCCCTTGCTCCGCTCAAAATTCTAAACTAATATATATGCATTATATAAGTAAGTATACACTGTGTACAATGTATCTGTAGTATGTATATTTTATTGTTTACCTTGTATTTGTACAAATCTGCATCCTGCATACACCGTAAAATTGTATTTATTCTAGTTGTAGATTGTAGTTATTTTTTATTGTTATTATTCAAACGCCAAAATTTCTGCCCAAGTTCTTCTGGTCGAGAAGTTTTTCACAGAATAAAAAATGTATGTAATAAACATCACTGTTAAATCACTTGATTCTTCGCTCCTCTCAGGATCTAAAGTTTGTCAATTACAATTTAATCACATTATTGTAAAACCAATTTTTATATGTTCATCTTTACAACATAATATTATAATCAGAAAAATGTTTGTATTATTTACAGATGATTAGTGGTAAACTATTCTCACAGGGCATATTAGATACGGCAACTAATCTATCATCGCCGGTATATTATTATATATACAATCATGAGAAGGTTTTTTTATATGAGAAATTTTTCGGACCGTGTACGAAAAACTTGGGCGTAACATATGATGATGAAATTACGATTCTATTCAACATCACTGGTCATGTACCATAAAAATGTAACCAGTATATAGCAACCGGTATGTATAATCAGTTACTATTATAAGATATTCGTTTTTTAATGATTTCAATAAATATTTTCATCGAAGTTAAATGCATCTTTTTTATATTATTTAAAGAAAGATGACCATAGATGGTAGCCATACAGAAAAATTATGGGCAGAATTCATTAAAATTATGATGATATGAAATATGTATTGTATTGATTAATTCAAGCGATACTTCTATATTCCAGAAACCGTTTATAGAGGAATACGAATTTTGGATCATATTGTCTAATGTGCGGAAATTTGAAGAACCGTTACAAAAATCTGAACTTTGATTTGAAAATTTTAAAAAACAATACAATTTTTATTTATAAAAATATATATTTCATTTTAAATTAACTTTTATTGTAATATATTTATATGCATATCGGGTTAATTAAACATATTGATTAATATGAAAAATATTGTATAATACTTTATCAAACAAATAAGATTATTATATTAAATAATTTATTGTATTAAAGTATTAAATACATTTATATTTCATTAATGATTATATTATGTATTGTTCCGAAGATGTAGGTACCATCAAGATTAGTTATTAATTATACAGGTGTCAAGTATGGGTCAGCGTACATATATTTTTGTTTGTAGATAGTTATTTTTTTTATTAATATTATTAACTTTGTAAACATATTATCACATATATACACACATTTTAAGTAAATGATATACATACTACATAATATATATATATATATGTCCTATAGGTATAAGTTTATAAAGAAAAAACTATGAAGTATTATATTTTTTACATATATTTTTATGTTTAACTTGTTTCACACTTTCTTAGACATTTTATATATTTATTATATTTTAATATTTTAATATGGACGCCACAAATACAATTTTTAAAGGGTTCTATATAGGCAATTTTTAATGATATTTTAAGAATAATTTCTTTTACTTAATATACATATTTATAGAAAAAGCACGATTACAAATTGTACATATGTTGGTATCACAAGCCAGCTAATTACGTTATATTTAGATTTTCGAAATCGGAGGTCTGATTTAAGTATTATATTAACACATCTAAAGATTTTCATTTTGTACCGTTGAAAAAAATATTGACATTTTTAAAAATTCGTACCTATTTGTTTAATTAAGAGTTATCCAATGTTAAAAATTTAGCATGATATAAAACAAAAATAATGGTATTATTAGAATTTGTTTTCGAAGCCTGACCAAAATTCGCAATGGACTGAGTGTTGGCGGATTGCTTTCTGGCATATTCGTTCAACGTATATTCCACTGGGCGTATTGAACGGGACGTCATTCGTCGTTATTGTGTACTCTGGGAATTACCGTTGTGTTCCTATTGCTTTTGTCTCCACGACTAAGACTTCCTCTTTAATATTAAGAATAAAATAAAAATGTCTCGTTGTTTAAAGCAACAGCGGTAATAAGAACATTATATATACATTATACATATATGTATATATATATTGATTGCAAGTTAATTTTTACTTTTTTATGATTATAGCTGTAATTTAATCGATGTTTGAATAATTAATTTTATAAATTATTGAAGTTACATACGTCGAGGCTTAAACTGAATACATCTGTACCTAAATATTACTTCGTAATTGGACAATATTTTACAGAAAAACTATGACATTATCTCAAAATATTCTCTCCAACTCCAACACAACTCACTAAATGTATATAGCATTTCAGGTAGAAGCAGTGATAATGAAATAGTATTATTTTATAAATAATAAATTATATAACAACACAATAAATTTGAAACCGCGTTTTTCAAGAATAATTATTTTTGGGAGGCCGACAAATCGTGATAATAGATTATACAATATTCAACATTTCAAACTATTATTATTTAGTACTTACATAAATAATGATTTTTTTTAGAAAAAAAAAAATTTTAGAAATATTTATTAAAATACACTCATTCAAATGTATTTAAATACAAATACTTTTATACATTTGTACGGCTTTAAATTAATTTTTAAAAACAGTTATATTATTTAAATTATATTTTTTTATACGACTTAAAATCTCTCTATCGCTCAACTATAAATTTTCTATTATTTCATGTAAAAGTACAATAAATATTAAAATTTTTACAAAAATTTTAATTTTAGTTTTTACAATATAATTGAAAATTAATAATTATTTTTCCCAACATTTTTCATATATTTACGATACAGTATTATGCATAGTGTTATTCAATATAAAATATTATATTTATTATTAAATATTCTTTTAAAATATAATATAGCTAATATTAAAATTATTATAAGACGAAACAAACCCGTGTCAATTGAGTTTCGAAAAAATGTTTGTATTATTTACAGATGGTTAGTGGTACATTATTTTTATAAGGCATTTTAGATACGGCAACTTATCAATCATCACGGTTATATTATTACATATACGATCATAAGGATGCTTTTTCATATAACCAATTTTTCGGACCGTGTTTCAAAACCTTGGGCATAACACTTGGTGATGAACTGACGAGTCTATTCTATATCACTGGCCACGTACTATTAAAAGATGAAAATCTCAAAGTGTTTAATCTGATGGTAGATTTATGGACACGATACGCCAACAACCAGTATGTATAATCAGTAACTGTTATAAGATATTCGTGTTTTACTGATTTCAATAAATATTTTCATCGAAACTAAATGAATTTTTTTTATATTATTTACAGCAAGGTGACCATAGATGGTAACAATACAGGAAAATGATGGCCAAAATTTTATAAATAAGATATGAAATATGTATTAAATATATCAAGCCGTACTTCCATATCTAAGAAACCGTTTATAGAGGAATACGTATTTTGAAATAGTTTGCCAATCCAATGTCCAGAATTTCGAAGAACCATTCAAATAACTGAACGTTGATTTAAAAATTTAAAAGAATATTACAATTTTTATTTAGAAAAATATTCGATTCATTAGATTCTAATAATTAACGTTTATTATAGTATTTTTATATGCATATATGGTAAATTATAAAATAGTGTAGTTAAAAATAAAATTGTCAAAATTGAAGAAATATGTTATTTATTTATTGTATATAATGTAACGGGCTGGAGTCCAAATTTAAAGAAAATTCATATAGTACAGTGATAAATTAGTTTAACATGCATAAAAATAAATCAAAGACAACAATAGTAACAAAAAATAGAATATAGGTACGTATATACAATGTTAATAATGATGTAGCTCATGACTAAACTATCTTCAATAATATCTGAAACACGGGTCAGCGTTGGCGAGGCACATCATAAGATAAGTATTATGTAGGTAATCAGAGGATGAAAAAGGTACATAGAAGGAAGCAAAGGTCCTGGTCAGACAAGCCTGAGCTAACCACAGATTTTTACTCTCCCAGTAATATAATACTTACTAAGGGAGTAAAATTAGTCTGGAGTAAAACTTTCCTAGACTAACAGGCGATTTTTACTCCCTTGAGTATTTTTATCCACAATAAAGTATATAGGAATAAAAAAAATCTGGTACTCGTTTTTGAATACATCCATATAATATAGCTTACATTTCAATTTTTATTTTTGTTCTATTAATTATATTTGTTGTTTATAATAATTATTTCATAGTTGTATATTGTATTCGGTAAAGGTCGTATGAAAACAAAAAATAAAATTTAAACAATGTTTTGTTAATATTGTTAAAAATATGTAAATATATAATAAATAATATTATATATTATATAAAATAAAATAGATAATATATATTATTATATCTAAAATATACATAGAAAAAATTTATTTCAAAATGTTATTCCTTTTATATTATTATTCTTATATCATCGATTCAGTGGCGTACACAAGAATTCTTAATGGGGGATGAATATATTTTTAAAAAGTGAGCCATTGGTAGCTATATCTCTGCCCTCGAACCCTACACTTTACAAAATAGAGCCCAAAATTGAAGGAATAAAATTTAAAAAAATTTTATCATGTAAATTTGGTAATAAAATAAGTAATTGGTAAGAATTCAATAGTATAACAAAAAAAAAAGAAAAATCCTGTTCTAAATCCTAAAATTACTACTCTTATACAATAATTCTTCCAAATCTAAAACATTTATAGATTAGCCAAATAATTTTGGAATTTTTATGGTTATGTGCAGTGCTTGAATTAGGGAAACTGAATATGAGGGTACGGTTAAAACACATTTTAGCATAGTAAAAAAAAAAAAAAACACAAGTATATATTAGGTTTTTCTAAATTTTTCTAAACGTATTAAAAAACTATTGAAAATATTAAAAAATGACCTTTTTAAAGTACCAAGTAAATTTAATTTCCTACCGGAAACAGAGAAAGTTTGTAAATATCGGATCACTCCTTCTGGTAGCCAATTTGTTAACAGAGAAAAAAAATAAACATCATTGTAAAAAGGTCCAAAAGTTAGCGGGAGGATGAAAAACACTAATTCCCACTATGCTGCCAATATTTGGTGCTTAAGGGGCCTCGCGACTGTCGTATTTTAAGGAGTATTAAATAGGCAACTTATTATTCTTTTACAGTAAGGTCTTGTGCTTGTGCGAGTCGTAAATGATCATTAGTGTTAGTAATCTGTATATATCAAACATTTCCACTCGAAAAACATTTTAGTGAGCGTCTATTATGAATATGGAACTTTGAATTATTATTGTATACGATTATTACTGTCAATATATTGTATACCTAATAATATAAAAATGAAAAATGTGACTCCATCGAGAACGATCGATATTTATATATAAGTATAAATTTATACGTATATACGTAATTTGTATCATTGTTTATATACATAATCAAAGTTGAAAGATTGAAATGGAATCCAACATTGGTTCTATATTTATATTGTATGAAACCATAATAAGTCTTTTTTTTAGATTTTACATTACGTATTATTGTACCTACTGTTTATTTTAGATTCTGATCGGAGTGAGGAAGGTATTGATTTTACAAAGGGTTTTATTTTTTCAATGTGTCCGTACCCAATAATTCTACTAGAATGAGTGCTCCGATCTATACACGCGTACCCACTTCCTGGTAAAAAATTGTACCTAGATTGTACCTACTTTAGAGAGGTCATTTTTCGATTTCCTCAAAATCGTCAAAACTTTGTCAGATTAAAAAATTACATTAAAACGGTAAAAATGCGATTTTGTCAAAATCGGTTATAGTTATTTCTCCATAATTTCGAAAACAATCTCCTTGGATATTAATACTGAAATTTCAGGAAAATCTTTACCCAGTTGAACGGTGTAATGGGCAAAGATCTTCCATTTTACCCCGGGGGTGTTATGAACCACTGGTTATATATTATATTATACTATATTATATTAACGGGGTATTTTACTGAATAAGTATTTCCGATCTGCCGTCGCACGGTCGTATGAATGTATGGGTATTTGCGACGACAGTCGAGTTTTCGATACGTTAAGCAATAGTACTTATTTGGTCTTATTTAATATTCATAATTTTAAACTTAGTGTTTAATTGTAAGTGCTTTTAACTATTATTTATCGACTCAACAAACTAATCTTTTTACTTTTAACGGACGTATTTTTTACTCTGAACGAACCCCTACCAACAAATTTCCGGTGCATACTACTTGCGTCCCAAAATTCATTTCATAGGTAATTTGCATCCCGACCAAAAAGGTCACAGCCTACCGGCGTCCCGGTATACCTTTTTTTTATAGGTAGCTTAGTTGCGTCCCTAAACTCGATAACTATATAATCGATAGTTTGCTCGCCAGCCACTATCGTAGTGGCGTATATATTGCTTAATATATTTTAAAAATTACCATTATAATCGTGTTAGAAAGTAGGATATTATAAGTTGTTAGTAGTATATTAATAAAATATTTAATGATAACGCACATTGATAACGACATAACATGATATTAACACATAGGTCAAATGATATTTATATTACTAATCTATGATCATAGGTCTATTAGCTATATTATTATAATACAGATATAAGTATATAATTGATTAAACAAATAGGTACACAATAAAAAAAAAATATACTCATTAAGTCAAAACAGTCAATATTTTTTATATTTAGTCATTCTTATATTCATGTTACAATTAATAAATAAATAAAGTTTCAAAATGTATTATAACTAAAAAATATAAGTATATATAATATACAGCCTGCAGTCTTCCGTGGTAATATCGCAGTATATATCGATAAATTTCAAATCTAAATCGATTTTAGCCAGGTAAATGTGATAACATCGATTACAATGCTATAGCCGATTAGCGTCCCGTTAACGGGACTCAAGTAGGCTATCGAATTTACTACCTGCTTAGTCTACTTTTTTTCGGGACGCAAGTAGTATGTAGCCCAAATTTCAACCGTCAGAACGGAAATAACCGGTCGACGACCAACAGCATAGATCTGACCGGCGTAACCGGGAAGGGTCACAACATATAAATATATAAAAATCATAAAATGCTTGGGTAAGCACTGAAAATACTAGGTGAAAATAAATATATAAAAAATTATAAAATGTACAGGTAGGTATTGAAAAAATGAGGTAAATGGTGAATATACCTCAATGGTGGACGAATTTAAATACATAAAATATCTTTACCTTATACTGCCAAATTACGATACTGTACGAGTAACATTACTAGATAGTAGATTACTAATAATCTTGCGGAGTTTTATTTAAATTGTTTGGCGGTTGTAGTTTTGAATATTTTAAGTTTCTCAGGAATTCTTTATGTTTTTGTTTTTTTGACAGAGGAATTTTTCTTTTAATTTTAATTTAATTTTTAAATTTTGCTACCACTCATTTTTAGAAACTAAAAAATTTAACAAAAATGAAAATTTATTAATTTAAATAGAAAATTGTACAATTTATTGTCGTGTTGAAATTAACTAAACTATGTAGGTCTGTACTTTCATTAGGAGATTGTATCCATAATAATACATTTCTATAGTGCTAATAACAATATTCCTTATCCGATGTTTTCGGAAGACGACTCGACGACCGTGACAATGATGACGTGTGACAAATAAAGCTAAAACATACACCCGGAATATAATTATCATTGATTATACGCACTAGCATACACATATTGCCTTGTTATTTTACAATCACGAAAAATTTCGAGTTTTTTCACTCAAATAGACGATTTTAATTTCATCAGATCGACGCAATGCGTTTATCAATTTTAATTTTGAAAATACATTCGAAATTTTCAGAACATGTACGAGAGAATGATCGTTGCACTTCTTTAAAATTGATATTAGTTAATTAGATATATGTGCTGAATATTTTGAAAATTTTGGAAATTTTAAACTGTTTTTATTATATTATAAAATAATATAATGAAAAATGTGAAACGATCGTTCTCTAGAGTAAGTAATGAAAAATCTAAATATGTTTTCAAAATTATTTTCGAAGCCCGTATCGGGTCAGACCGTTGGAATTAGAATGAGATGTTTATGGCATATTATACGGCAGTCACGAGGCCCCTTTAAGGGGGTTCGAGTCAGTCATTTTCTAAGGAGTATTATATAGGCAATTTATCGTACATGATACAATTTTAAATTCAAAATTTAATGCAGTTAGAGAGGTCATTGAAGTTAATAAAGCTAATAATAAATTAATAAATACACTCTTTGGGCTTGTATCTATAACCGTCTAGGTTAAATATGAATTGCAAGGGTGAAAATAATGAAAATAAGACCGTATACTAAATCACTTTTTGAACAGAATGTTGCTTTCGCTGTAACAAAATTGTGAGACTTTGGCTCGTCCAATTTTAATTCTGTAAAAAGCATAAGATTCTTTGACATTTTTTCTAGGTTTTAATCGAGGCGTTTTTCGAAATATAAATTTCCGCTGTAGATATATACAAGTGAGAATTTTTTAAAATATGGAGATTACTTTAATCATACCGAAATCGAAAATTCATGTTTCGAAAACGCCTCGATTAAAACCTAGAAAAGATATCAAAAATATTATGGTTTTTCATAGAATGAAAATCGGATCAGCATAAGTCGCGCAATTTGGTCACAGCCAAAAATCTAAAAACAATATTTTTTTGACCGACTTGAACCACCTTAATTAGTGCTTTCAGAAAATATCAATGTTATTGATATTGATATTTATATAATACCCTCGCAATAAAGCCCACTCTACTTTTAAAGGGTATTATATAGGCAATTTTAACTAAATATTTAGACATTTTTTAATTAAACAGCTGAACGATGTTTAAATATTTTTTTTTAAAATAATTAATTAACGAGTACAATTCGTTACCTTATTATAGGAGTCATACTACGGATAAATCCCATAATATGTTAATACATCAGGCGGGTGTACCTAATACACGTACAAAATGCAGTGCTCGTATTGTGGGGATGTACAGGGAGAGCTCCTCTACTATACAAGTTATATAGTTTGGGGGGGGGCGCTCATTTTTTAAAAGCCTAATAGTACCCTTTTTTCTTTTTTTCCAAATCGAGCACTGACAAAACGTAAACCGTATTCAAACCGTCTATTCGGTCAAAGAATATTATGAACTCTAGTGCTTTTTGTACCACAAGTAATTCATTTTGGTCCATGATGTAACAGATAGATAAATTAAACGCATATTAAATTTAAACTTTAGGAACACGAACCACAATTTTTTACAGATACATATTGAAATATGTATAATATATAGGATATATATTTATAATCCTTTCCAATATTATAGTAGACATATTGCGGAATATGTCTTGTAATATTTTTATAAATGAGCACAAAACGTAGGGGAACACGGGGCAAGACCGGTAATGGGGCAAAACCGATTTTTGAAGTTACATGTTATTCAGTCGGTGAAAAATTTTGGTTGGTAGCTCTCCTATTATTCCTTATTATGGAACATCGTGTTATCATTAATAAAATTGACGGTGGCGGTTTTTTTCCACATTTTATTCAGCGTCAAAAATTTGAAAGGTAACTATAACTATATTTACAATTATTGAAAATTGAATTAAACTATGATAATTACATGTTAGGATTATTCTATTGATCTTATTTGGATCAAAAATTTGTA
>JAIPRL010013045.1:0-11127 GCA_025469235.1 Pemphigus obesinymphae
CAAGGAACGCAATGTTTGTTTTAATTTTTATTTAAAATTTTTAAAAATTATAATTTATTTTTGGAAAAATCTTGAAATTACGAAAATGAATGTTTTTTTGTCCTTATCACATAATTGGTTTTAGATAAAAAGTATGATATAAAATGTTGAATAGTTGATCTTATTAAATCATATTGGTATCATATAGGTAATAAATAATCTTCATTATCCATGAATGGCTAAAACCTAAAAGGATGGCGAAATCAATGATGCGACACCGATAAACTACATTTCGGTCTACACCTACAACTTCATCAATTATTCATTTAAAAGGAAAAGTGTTAAATTATTTTGAAAGAGTAATGTTTAAACTATGCTATCTTGATAATATGTAACCTAACAATGATGTAAAAAAAATGTTGGATTTTTCTACTCATTCATGTTCTATAATAATTTAAAATGTCCCCCGGTTAAGAAACTTTGGATAGGGGGTGTGGGGGACGAAGTCCTCCACGGTTTATTTTTTCTCTAATATGTCCCGGAACGCTGATTTTTGAACTAAGCTCGGAGTCCGTCCTTATTTTTTTTTTCAATTCAACCACTGTTTATAGTTATAACTTTGAAGTAGGTACGTATCTTTAATCTTTGATTCTTCGGCTACTTCGTTCCAAATACGCCGTTAAACATCTCTGGAATGGTAATGTTCACTATATTTTGATTTCACCAACATTCTCTTTCTTGAATTAAAAAGATTAATTGTTCGGTATCTTTGATGGGAATCACATCCTTGTCCATGATTTCACAAGTATATCAATAATATTATATAAAGTATTTAAACGTCCATGGTATTTTCGTTAGACAAATAATAATAATAATAATATTGTTTGTTTGTTTATTACGGAATAAAAAAAACCTGTACAAAGTCGTACGACTACGGGTGAAAATCCCAGCCAGTTGGGATTGAGTCGCAGGTGGGAGCTAGACGCACGTAGTCGCACGACCAAATCGTGTTTAATTTTAATGTGAGAGCTCTGATAATATTGTGAAGGCCGGGAAATTTCGCCCGGATTTGTCCAACTATGCACGACTAAAAGTTGCACGTAGTCAGGCTATCGCCTTGTGTTGTTGCGATACAACGGCGTCAAACACAGATCGGTTACACGGTGCTTGTATTTTATTGGAACGACTGATAGGACGAAATCTTTTATATTTGTCTTGTAGGCGACGTATTTTCGAATTGATGTTAAAAAATGTATTCGAAGTGAAATTAAAATTAAATATATAACTGACCCGGATGTTCCTATTTTTAAAAAATTCCAACAGGAGTGGCCTAAAATTGATTAAAAAAATTTGAGATAGGAATAAATGGTGTATTTGTAAAATCTACTGTTGAAGTAAATAAATCGGAAATTTTAAATTTCTGTTTACAAAATTTAAATAAAAAAAACAACGTAGAGATGATTATAAAGAACTATTAGAGTTGACTATTATATTTCTGGATGAAAAACCACCCAGTGGTATATCCTTTCATTATCCTGATCATCATTCCAGATGGATGTCGAAAACAATATATTTATAAAAAATATTTATGTTCCGAAAGCAATTAAACTTAATGTTCGAGAAGAGAATGCATTTAGAGATATAAGTATTTTTTTTTAATGAACGCGTACGTAGAAAGCTTGGTTCGAATGTCCTGTTGAAATCGAATCGTCTTTCAATGATTTTATATTTTTAAAAAAAATAATCAAATACACAGGTACAATTATTTCTAAGGTAGCTGTTCATACATTTTGTGGTAATTTATGGTATCTTTCACCTGAAAATATTGCATTATAATTTTTTGATTCCCGTGTGTTGACTGAAATTAAAATTAAAATGGTAGAAGCAATTAAATCATCACAGGATATTGATGACACGACTAATAAACATTTTTTATTACGTACAGAGGATGTAAAAATATTTCTAAAGAAAGAATTATATGAATTTGAAACATTTGAAATTATAAATTACAATTCAGAAACACTTGCATTTTTTCAAGATTTGAAATATCAACCAACTTCTTAAATTTCCACCCCGATTGTTGAAAGAAAGAGAAGACTATCAAAAAGGAATTAGTATTTTATCAAAGTTATTAGTTATAAATGATGTTGCAGAGAGAGGCGTTAAGTTAATACAGGAGTACAATAGCATACTAACAAAAGACGAAAAACAAAAACCGTTTTTGTTACAAGTTTTAAATGATTACAAAACAAATAATCCTGATTGTAAAAATAAGACATTAATTCATAAATAATTAATAGTTATATTTAAATGTAATATGTATCCAATTTTTGTATTTTTAAATCATTCCGTTGAACCATCATTTTATTTCATATAATATATCGATAGGTATTTAAAAATATATTGTATATCTACTATCTAGTTAATTTCATTTAGATCAAATTAATATTTTGTATATTTAAATATATAATGATTCTTAAAAAAGTATGCACGTAAAAATATTTCTAAAATACAATTTATAGACAATTTAATTAGTTTGGACTTTATATTTTTTTATGTTATTGTAACATAACTCATTCCGTAGATATATTTAAATAACCAAAAAACAAATTTTTTCCAAAAATGTTTATTATTTTTTAATTTTTTTTAAATAATGAATTTAGGAGTAATTTTATAGGAATTTTTTTATAGAAAATATTTAGATCTACGATTAAGGTTCTATACATTTTTATCCCAAGTGCTATATAATATATTGCATTAAATTAAAAAAAAAAAAAAAAACAAAAACTACCCGCGGATTGACTATTTTTAACCCTCTTGCGACCCCTAAATATGATGGGTAATTATTAACAAATTTCACCTAAATTACTTTATTTAGTTATGAACAAAATGAAGAGGTGAGAAATCTAAAATTCAAAAATAAGGGCCACCATAATAATATATTATATATATATAAAAAATATACCTAATAATAAACAGTAAGAAATTGTATAAAATGCCGTGGCATGCGCCATCTATTAATTATAATATATTTTTAACAAATATTTATAATTTTGAATACATTTTCATTATTTAGTATTTATTACACCCGAAAGCATGATTAGAGAATTGAACATTTCTATTTCTCTTATCTCCTTGTTATAGTATAATATTTGAATAACATTTATTATATGAACAAACTACATAATTAGGTACCTACTGAATTTACTGGGTTACAATATCTAGCAAAAATAATGGAGTTTACCTACTTCGAATAAATGTGATTTGCCGAATACCATCATGGTACCATTGTGCCCAGTCAATGTGCTAATCTCTGATGTAGACAAATCAAAAGTGAAAAGGGTCATTAAGAGATTTTATTTTATAGTTGAAAATAAAAATGAAGATGTTAGATGACCTATAGATTATAAATATGAGATTAAAACTGGGCGTCCTTCAAAAATCGGAGTTTAATATCTGGAAATAAACTTGTATGTAATTGAACAGAAATATATTATACCGATTCGACCACAGGAAGTTATTCGTTAATTGTAGTAACTGTTGGCAGAAATTTCAAACTTATAATATATAGCTATTAGTACATACCTATATTTACCTATTGTAAAAAAAAGAAAATTAACATTTTGACAGCTTACCACGTAACATTGTAAAATATTTTAATTATTTAATAAAAATGTATTTTTTTAATTAATATATCTATTTTATTTAAAAAAAAAAAAAAAACTATTTTTCAAATATTTATATCATTTTTAAAATAAACGTATTGATTTATTGTTTTTAATTTACTAAAATAGGTAGGTATTTACAGTAGGTCATTTTATATATATAGGTGCTTATGATATATAATTTTCAAACAAATTTCGAGAATTCTTAGTATTATTATAACTATTATAGGATTCGAAAATCTATTTTGTACAATACTACTTACATTTATAAAATAATATAGGTATTATTATTAAACGAATCATATAATATACTATAGGCGGCTATAGCTATTTTATCTATTCTATTATAGGTATTTTTAAAACTGAAAATATTCCTCTCACATTTTTTTAAAATTTATAATAGCTTTTAAAAATTGATCTTGGTAGTATACTAATTCACTAAATGTAACTAATATGTACTCCAAGAATTTACCTATTCATTTTCATATACCTATTTTTGATAACATTTTAAATTGTATACCTAATATAGTTACAATATTATATTTATATTTATTTTACTAACGATTGCAATTTTAAGAATACAATACAATCATAGCTTCAAAATTGAAAAAGTAGGTAAGTGCAAGGTTATTCATGCAATCTAAGATTCATAATTGATAATATATTAAAATTTAATGGGGTTTTTGATATAGTTCAAGCTGCGAACGTTTGGAGTTTGTATGGGATATATTTATAAATAATTAGAGGAGGAAGTCCTTGTGTGATGTGAATGTAATATGACGATTTTTGGTTATTTACTTTTCATTTCAAATATAAGTTAATAACATAGGGTCAAGGGAATTTTGTAGATATTCATTGGTACACTGTGTACAGGTATACTATTTTATACATTCAACTCATTGCCATTGACAATGATATGATTTAATATTTTTTATAATGCATAAATCATACACGGAAAAAAATAATTACTATAAAATTTCAGTTAAAAAAATATTGGTAGATTAACCAAATTTTTGTTAGAATAACCATCATTTAAATAATTTATATAGTTAAAAATACCAAAATAAAATAGTTAAACATATTAGTTAAGCTCACCAATTTTTCAGGTATAATAACTTTACAATTAATTGAATTTACTATATTATATTGTAGTAAAATATTTTTAACTAAGGTTTACTATATAATATAGTAAATTATTTTTAACTAAACACAATAGGTAATTTTACTATATATTATAGGTAGTATATTTACCATTTATTGAAGTTCAATCAACAAACTATTATAGATAAATTATTGCATTGTATAAAATTTATTAAATATATATATATATATACTTCTATAGATTATGTCAGGTCGTGTAAAGTTATATTAATAATTATGTTATGTACCTATATAATATGTTACACATTTTAAATGAAACATTTTTTTCATATACTTACGTGATTTATTTTTTAAATTTAAAAGTTATTTTTTTCTAAGTAAAATTCTGTAATACTGTTCGGCTGTTGAAGATTAAGAAATATCATTAATACACAAAAAAGTAAGTACTTAATGCCTATAACTATATGTAATATATAGACTTATTTGTTCATAAGTTTTCTATGTAAAAAATAGTTACAGGTATAATATATAAAATTGTTTAATTTTCATTGGAAAATCAACTTTTATATTTTTTTTATTTCCCTCTTTTAACTTATAGGTACCAGAGAATACGTATTTGCGGGGAGCCCACTTGAAATTTCACTCCCAAGCTAAAATTGTAGGCATACATCACTGTGTTTTATATTATTTATAAAACGATAAATTAATGTTTTTTTTTTAAATATTTGAATTTTTAATTTTTTTTACTGTTTCCCGAAATTTGGTCATATTGAAGATATATTTATAAACAGTTAATTCAAACCATTTATTAAAAATGCAAGCAATTTGAAACATTACATTTTGACAATCATTTTCAAATATAGGTACCTATTTAAAGTAATAGGGTAAGAAAACAATCAATTATTATGCATTGCAATTAATAAATTTACACTCAATTCTGAACCTGAAATCTGAAAATATCCTTATTCTATGACCTGAACAACTAACAATTTGTTATTACAACGTATTAAGTACATATTAACGTATATTAAGGTATATTATAATGTTTCCGTATAACGATATTATTATGTCTTTACTACAAACTTCATTTTCCCGCAGTAGTGAAAATCACAAACGACAAATACTAACTAATGGTCGTCTTGTAATTGCATTAAATAATTTATATATTGTAATCTATGATAAGAAGTAGGTGATAAGAATATCATAACCTATAATATTTGTTTTGTACGTTTTTCATATATATTTTTACATACACTTTCTTCCACTATGCTCTACACAGTTAATAAAGACACACACATGTTAATCATTATTCAGTGCCTTATTATTTAATCCAAATCCATCTGATCACTCTTTGCCCTTTGGAGTTATAACCAATCGTCTGGTTAAGACGAAACATGGCGCAGTCGGTATGATGTTTTAACGTTCCATAGTGTATATAAAATAATAAAATCGTTTTGTTCTAACAACTCAAAATCTACACAATGAGTATGAAAAACCAGCCATATTAAAATTGGACGAAGATGTGGAATCTCACTTTAACCTGTTTCGACAAGAAGTTGATATATTCTTTACGGCAACAGAAACTACTAAGAAATCTAAAGAAATTCAATTAGCCATATTATTGAATATAATGGGTGTAGAAGCAAGAAAAATCTATTTTAAAATAAAAGATGAATTAAGAGAACAACCGGTTGATGCAATATTAGATGCATTAAAAGCACGGTGTATACCTAAAAGAAACTTGGTAATGTGGCAATTTAAATTTTTCCAAAGAAGACAAAATCAGTCAGAACCATTCGATAAATTCTATACGGATTTGAAAGAACTAGTAAAACATTGTCAGTTCAAAGACGCTGAAAAACAGTTGTTGTGTACTCAAATTGTACTGGGAATTCAAAATAAGGAATCTCAACAAAAGCTACTAGAGAAGAACTTGGATTTGGAGAACACTGTCCAATTCTGCCAGTCCATTGAATTATCAGAAAAGAGCAGGCAAGAAATCGAATCAACGTCAGCAGTTATCAAGGAAGGGGTATCAGTAAACAGAGCAGAAGTGAAGTCAATTATACAGCATCATAATAAGAACTTTAAAGGTAAGCAGTGTTATAATAAAAACAAATTTGTCAATAACAGGGATGTAAAAAAAATACTGATAAAGATGTAATAAACTTATGTAAAAAATGTAACAATGAACATGGGCCGAGAAGTTATCCAGCAAATGGGAAAAAGTGTAGTCAGTGTTCGAAAATGAACCAATTTGCGGTAGGTTGCAAAAATAAAAAGGTTAGAACAGTAGATTATTTTGAAAGATCAGACACAAATAGTAATGAAGAATATTTCACTGTAAATAGCATAGCCAAAGATCATAATGAGGAAAATAATTTGGCAAAGGTAAAATGGACACAGTTAATACAAATTAATAACCTAAAAGTGGGGATTAAACTAGATACAGGTGCCGAAGTTAGTATAATACCCTATAGTATCTATAATAGATTGATACCGAAACCAATAATTGAAAAGAGTGAAGTAAGAATTGAAACATTTGAAGGATTCTTAATAGAACCACTAGGTGTAGTTTGGGTAGATTGTCAAGCTCATGCTAATATGCAAATAAAAGGAAAATTTCTTGTTGTTAATAATATGGTTATTCATGAGAAAAGTAAAAAGAAAGTAGAGGCAATACTAGGCTCGGAATTGTGTGAAAAATTAAATCTAGTTAAAAGAGTACAGACACTTAGGAATGAAGATCAGTTTATTAATAACAATAGTGATGTTTTCACTGGACTAGGTCTATTTCCAGAAAAATGCAAATTAGCATTAAAAGAGAATGTAAGTCCTATAATAAACACAGCAAGAAGAGTACCATTATCGATAAAAGATAAGTTAAAAAAACATTAGATTACTTAGTCAAAATTAAAGTAATAGATACTGTAAATGAACCTGTAGATTGGATGTCAAACATAGTAAAAGTTGAAAAACCAAATAAAAAATTGCGCATTTGTCTAGATCCACAGGATCTTAATAGGGCACTTAACACTGTCAAATTATCCAAATTATCCAATCCCAACGTTGAAAGAAATTATACCAAAATTAAAAGGGAAAAATGGTATACGGTGGTTGACCTTTCTGATGGGTTTAGGCAGGTAGGTCTTGACGACGAATCGAGCAAATTATGTAATTTTAGTACTCCTTTTGGAACTTATAGATTCTTGAGACTTCCCTTCGGTTTAAATGTATCACCAGAAATTTTTGTGTAAACACTAAAGAAGAACATGACATCATACTAGATCAAGTAATTCAAATAGCAAGGGAAAATAATATCAAACTTAATAAAAATACAATTCAATATGGTATGAATGAAGTCAAATTTTTAGGATTTCTATTTGATGAACATGGGATGTGACCAGATCCGCAAAGAGTAAAAGTAATAAATGAACTAAAAGATCTTACTAATAAAACTGAACTTCAGAGAATTTTAGGTATGGTAAACTATTTAAGGGACTTTATTCCTAAAATGTCAGAAATAATTTCTCTACTAAGGCAATTACTAAAAAAAGATAAAATGTGGGTTTGGAGTGAGACTCATTCAGCAGTACTAAAAGAAGTGAAACGTTTAATATGTAATGCTTCAACTTTGATTAATTTTGATCCTAATATAAAAGTAGAGATACAATGTGACGCATCACAAGATGCTATTGGGTGTTGTTTACTACAAAACGAAAAACCAGTATGTTTTCTTTCAAGATCCTTAACAGATACAGAGATAGGTTATGCCCAGATTGAAAAAGAATTATTAGCAGTTACTTTTTTTTGTCAAAAACTTCATAATTACATATATGGAAATAATAATATTATAATTTATACAGATCATCAACCACTGGTTAGCATAATTAAAAAAGGATTTGATAAAATACAAAATAATAGAATCAAAAGATTAAGGATGAAATTATTTTTGCATAAATTTGACTTAGTGTATTTACCTGGAAAATTCATGTATATAGCTGATCTTTTAAGCCGTAATTTTAACAAAAATAATATTGTGAAAGACGATGAAAGCATGCAGGATAAAATACATACAATAAAGGTACGGGAAATTAGGTTTAGTGAAGACAAAATTATAGAGTATAAACATAATTTGATAGAAGACGTAACGTTAAAAAAAGTAGCTGAATATTATATAAATGGATGGCCTAAAAGTGTTAGCAAATCAGAAAAAAATGCAGAGCTACTGCACTATAGTAAAATAAAAAATTAAATAACAATGGAAGATAATCTCCTGTACTAACAATAGATTATTAATCCCTAAAAAATCAAGGAAAGAAATATTAGATTTACTTCATGAAACACACCTATGTGTTCATAAAACAAAACTTAAGACAAAACAGCATTGTTATTGGCCAGGAATTAATAGTAATATTGAAAATTTTGTGTTGAGTTGTAATATTTGTCAACAATATTCTTCTAATAATTCTAAAGAGCCATTAATTCAACATAAAATACCTGCAATACCATTTCTAAAGTTAGGAGCAGATATAGCAGATTGGGCAGGAAAAAAATTCTTTGTTATAGTTGATTATTACTCTAAATGGTTAGAAATAATACCAATTAAAAGTGAAAATAGTTCAATACTAATAGAATGTTGTAAGAATATATTTGCAAAATTTGGTATTCCTTCAGAACTAATAGCTGATAATATGCCATTTGATAGTCATGAATTTAAACAATTTAGTATTGATTATAAATTTAAAATAACAACGTCTAGTCCGTACTATCCCCGCAGTAATGGGCTAGCAGAAAAATTTGTAGGAATTGCTAAAAAAATCATAAAAAAATGTATAATAGAGGAAAAAGACTTACAACTATTTCTTCTGAACTACAGGAACACGCCAGTATCAAATTGTAAATATTCCCCAGCTCAATTATTGATGTCTAGAGTGTTAAACACAAAACTACCAGTAAGAGAAGTTACATTAAAACCGAGAGTAGTGAATGCCAAAGAGGAAGTAAAGAGATATAAAGTCAAGGAAAAAATGTATTATAATAGATCAACAAAAACTAGAAATGAGTAAGGTAAATGAGCAAGTTTTAGTCAGAGATATTAAAAAGTCAGAGTGGGTAAAAGGTGTGATAGTTAAACAATTGAAAATGCCGAGATCATATTTAGTTGAAATAAACAAAGTAGTGTATAGAAGAAACTCATATCATTTAAAAAAAATGATAAATGAAGCACCAAATGCTCTATTTACTCATTGTTGTGCACATCGGTTAAATCTAGTTTTACAGCAAGGAAGTTATTGTGTGCCTCAATCTAGAATATTTTTTGCAACCCTTTTAGGAATATCTGTATTTTTTAAAAAGTCTCCAAAACGAATATTTGCTTTAGATACAATTATTGGTAATCGTATACTAGTTGCTAATGAGACTCGTTGGTGCACACGATCAAAAATTTTAAACTTTGTTGCTTCAAACTTAATTAAGTTATTGGAAGTAATGGAATGTATTAGAGATAATCCTGAGTCAGGAATAGAATCTATAAATGGAGCTAAAGGTTTCATAAATAGCATAAAAAAATTTGAATTTGCATTTTTCATGATAGGTAGTATATAAAGAAATATTTAATATAACTGATATATTACATTCAATTTTACAACTTAAACATTTAGATGTGGCCTATTGTATTGAGCAAGTCAATTCAGCTGTTAATAGAATCAAAACATTAAGAAATGATGATAAGTCAACTTTTTTTTTTAGTGAAGCACAAAAAATTTATTTTCTTAAACAGTCAGAAAGGTTAACCGATATTCAAATTTTAAACAAGTATAAAATGTTACAATTTGAAATATTAGATAATATTATTTGTCAATTGACTGATCGTTTCGTAAGACTTAAATAAATTAAAATTTGTTTCTCTAGTTGATACTACCAAATTTAAATCTTATCAAAATGTTTTTCCTAATGAAGGATTTAATTGTTTATCTATAATTTATAAAGAAATATTTGATACGGATCAATTAAAAAATGAATTATCAGTTATTTACTTTGATGAGCAATTTCATAACCAAAGTATTCAACAATGTGTGAAAATACTAAAAGAGTTTGAAGAGTCTGGATTATTAAGAGAAGCATATAAACTATTTTGTATTGTCTTAACTATACCATCCACCAGTGTATCTGTTGAAAGAAATTTTTCATGTTTAAAACGCATTAAAAGTTATCTCAGAAATTCTATGACAGAAGAAAGATTATCTTCTTTAGCTACAATTTCAATTGAAAAGGAGTTGATTAATAATTTATCAAAAAATGATGGAAAATTCTATGAAAACATAATTGACAAATATGCATTACTCAAAGAAAGAAGAATAGATTTAATTTATAAAACATA
>JAIPRL010013046.1:0-11126 GCA_025469235.1 Pemphigus obesinymphae
TTAAAGCTATTTAAAAATATCAAAAACTAAAAATGCCGTAACTTTTTTTTCTGACAATATTTTACAAAAAGCCCACGAGGTTCACTCGAAATTATTCTTCTCGTTAAATTTGATAATAGGTGTTTGACCTCTAAATCTAACCAAAATGCCATAATTTCAATTTTACGTTGTATAATTTTGCTATATTGCCAATTAGATGGACGGAGACAGAAAATGCGGGTATAGCATCCTCTTATATGCGTATTTTAAAGTTATAACCACAAACTATGTACCTACATCATACATAATAATAGGTATATACATTATACGTCCGTGATAAATTTTTACAAATTAGGTGAATAATAACATCGATTACAAGTTAAATTTATATAAATATTTAAAAAAATATTATGGTACTGGTTCAGGGGACGCCTTTTTTTTGCAGCATTAGCTATAGTCCCCCCTGCAAATATATTCCACTTTAACCACTGGTTATAAGTAGGTACAAATGGAAAAAAAAATTGATAGAAACCAAATGTAGACAACATTTATTTGGACTTCCCCGCTCTATACCAATCAACGACAAAAAAAAAACCCCCAAAAAATCTCGTTGTTTCCTACGGCGCAGAGCTCATCTCAAGACGTGATACTCACAAGGATATCGAATATTGCTGACGACTAGAACTCGTACGATTGTACGAGCCTATGATGAACCCATGGCGCGTGGCTCGGCCACTCAAAATTCCTCCGCTAGACTCGGCACTAACACACGAACCCTACGTTATCAATAAGGGTGGAATTTTGGTGTAATTTTTCATTTATTTTTAAAAATAGCAATGATTATTTTGTACGCAATTCTATTTCGTGTACTGTTAAAAAAAAGTATACAAAATTGTATTTAGCATTTTATGTTTTTGCAATTTTGAGATTTTCTGCGGATTTCAAGGACGTTTTTTGCATTTCTAAGATCACTGTCGTATTTTTAGAGCATTTTACACCAAAATTCGATTTAGTATTTTATTTCAAGATTTTACAATTATTATTACACCTTTTTTATTAAAAGTTTTCTACAAATATTTTTACTATACCGATACGTAATAGGTAGGTACTATGGGTACACTCAGGGTCGGAATTAACATACTCCGAAACGTAGATTATAGTAAGAACTATAGAATATAAAATAAATCTATATTTCAGCAATTTTGTAGGGCCCTGGGGCCATAAGCCCGCTCCTCTAAATCCAGCCCTGGATACAATATACTGTAGTATAGTATAGAATCATGTGTAGTATAGTATCATTTATTGAATAAAACATAAATACACAATAAGTGGCAGGCTCTATCCCCTCAAAAAAATTAATAAATTAATATTAGGTTTCCAGTAAATTGTAAGTAGTGCATGCACTTCATAATACACAATCAGCCACTTAGCTACATATATACATAATTCTTTCGTAAAAACCAAATTACCAAAAGAGATACTCCTAAAATTAATTAAAATGATTCATGAGTTCAAACAAATACCTATTCACTTTATTATTTCTTCCCTATTCTGCATATAGTTTGAAAAATTAATGCGAAACATATTAGACCCGGAATGGATAACGCAATCCGATACATAGATTACAGTGAGGACTATAGTAAAATACAAATATAATATCTATCTATACATTGCAGTATTTGTTGATTTATCACTCTGGCTTATAATATTATATATATATCATTTTCGCTTATGTACTATGTAATTGTGTTATTGTTTTTTCATTAATGTAATGGTGTGTTTTTTTTTCTATTCAGACGCAACTTTCGACGAGATGAACAATTTAAACGAAACGTACAGTATTTCCAGTGACAGCGACAGCGACATTGAATTCCGCGATTGCGATCTGGAACCGTATTATATAGAACGGCGTCCATGCGGCAACAATTTGGTTTCCCATTTTAATAATGACGAAAATCGTGGGATCCAAAATGTACATATAACGATAAGTAACCCGACGGATATGGGCGTCGACACACCCGACTCGGCGGGTGTCGAGGAGAGCCGCGACGCGGGCACGGCCACCAAAATGGAGTGGATGCCGCAGAGCGCCGAAAACTTGGTCAGCAGTTCGACTAGGGCCGTGAATGTAGCCATGGATGTGGCCGAGGATCTGGACGAGGATGTGACCGAGGGTCTGATCATGGATATGACCGTGGATCTGGACGAGGATGTGGCCGAGGTTCTGTACGAGGATCTGACCGTGGATCTGGACGAGGATGTGGCCGAGGATGTGGCCGTAGATGTGGCCGAGGATGTGACCGAGGGTCTGATCATGGATATGACCGTGGATCTGGACGAGGATGTGGCCGATGACGTGGCCAAGGACGTGGCCAAGGACGTGGCCAAGGACGTAGCCAAGGACGTGGCCAAGGACGTGGCCGAGGACGTGGCCAAGGACGTGGCCGTGGATGTGGCCGAGGATGTGACCGAGGGTCTGATCATGGATATGACCGTGGATCTGGACGAGGAGGTGGCCGATGACATGGCCAAGGACGTGGCCCAGGACGTGGCCAAAGACTTGGCCGAGGACGTGGCCGAGGATGTGACCGAGGGTCTGATCATGGATATGACCGTGGATCTGGACGAGGACGTGGCCGAGGATGTTGCCGAGGACGTGGCCGAGGACGTGGCCAAGGACGTGGCCGAGGACGTGGCCAAAGACGTGGCCGAGGACGTGGCCAAGGACGTGGCCAAGGACGTGGCCAAGGACGTGGCCAAGGACGTGGCCAAGGACGTGGCCGAGGACGTGGCCAAGGACGTGGCCGAGGACGTGGCCGAGGACGTGGCCAAGGACGTGGCCGAGGACGTGGCCAAGGACGTGGCCGAGGACGTGGCCAAGGACGTGGCCAAGGACGTGGCCAAGGACGTGGCCAAGGACGTGGCCGAGGACGTGGCCAAGGACGTGGCCGAGGACGTGGCCAAGGAGGTGGCCGTGGATGTGGCCGCCACGGAAACTAGGGCCGCTAAAAGGCCACCGACGGTGGATGCGCAGCAGGTGACGGAAGGGCAGTCGGCAGTGCCGAGAAAGCGATACGTGCGCAAGGTGTGGGTAGCCGGGCCACGGCCGAAGACCCGATTGGTTACGCGTGCGGAGAACTTTGCTCGGTTCGAGGAGTGCGAACGTTCTCAAATTGCGGAAATCCAGAGCACTCAACGCAGTGAGCACGTTCTCGGCGTCAAGCCGACCGAAAAGTTTGGCCACAAGCAAGTCTGGTTGGACTTAAAAGTCAATATGATAACGTTGTGGCCAAGCCTGAGTACGCCGGCGAAACCGGGTGCGGTGCCAAAATTTAAAAATCCCCGCCGCCGCCCCAAGACCACCAAGGTGGTCGCTAAAAAGAGGAAAACCAACAAAAAACGCGCTTCCAACGTCGCCCCCGAAGCCAATTTCAGTTCCGAAAACTAAGCACATGTGCCCCGACTCGCACATCCGCGTCCACGGACCACGGCATATTGTATAATGAGCATATTTTCATGCGCTTATAACTATTAAATATGCAAAGTCCGGTCTTTGCTTTTGTAATATAATTTGCATAATATATAAAATTAAAAACAAAATTATATATGGATACTATATATAATATATATAGTATCCATATACAAATTTTTTTAAAAAGTATATACGTATACGTATAATTATCACATACCTATAAAATATGGTATATTATACGTATTTTTTTTATGTTTTTTTTTTTTTATTAAGTTTTTACTATCACAAAATATGATCAGGTGATTTTCTAAATTTACAATTATTGTTATTCCGTATTCCTCCACTCCATATTTAAAATGTATAATTAAAAATACGATCGTGTCTTGCCGAGGAGCATGTCTATATTTTAAAATAAGGAGTCTTAAAAATGTTTGAATTTTCATACTTGTATAGAAACTTATATTTGCAACTATATTCACGGGTCACGTATGTGCAGTCGCATGCGTTTGTTTTAAGTGTATTAAATTTCGTAAAACGCGAACCTTCCTCGTCAAGGCACGCTTTGATTATATCCCGTGTTCAATATTGTCTATTTTTAACTTAAGTCTGTGTATAGCATACACCTTATTCCTATTATAATTAAGATCCATCCGTATGTTGTAACATTGATTCTAATCGATCGTCGTATTATACTCACAAATCAACACCTATATGAGGACTGAAAATCGCAAACTATGAAATTAATACTATTTTCATTAGGATTGATATTGTTATTGACATAACTACATAATAATTTACATTGTGCATTTTCTCGTAATTGTTTTTTAATCTATGAACGGAGGCCTAATGTAATTTTATCAAATCGAATTATATTTTTTAATAAATTTAAAAACTATTAATAATTACAACTATTTTTATATTACCTGTTACTTATAAAACCAAATAATATATTTTCATCCATATACAAATTACATATTAAGTACATCTATACGTTGATATATTAAATCTCATTATTAATATATTATATTTGTATATTTGTATATTTGTATTTCAATAATATTTTGACAAAAATATATTATTTTTTTTAGTATTTCGTATTTAATATTATATTTATTAGTTATTACGACAGCATACTTTTATTTATCCGTAAATGATGTTTGGTATTGTAATGTATAAAGATAAAATAATAATTTCCCATAAAAATAATACAAGTTAAATAAAATATTATATATATTCTGAGAGGGATACATAAAATTTATAGATTTTAACAATAAAATATAGTGTTGTAAAGTACCTACATAAATAAAGTAAACATTCTCAAACTTAAAAGTGAATTTCAGTAAGTTTCAAAAATACAAAATCATTATAATATAATATGATCAATTTATTGTCTTATCGATATTTATTTTAAAATATTATATAGACATTATAATAAAATATTAGTATTTAAATACTTCGAAACTATTTATATTTCTTTTTAAATACATTTCTAATAAAGTATTTGAAATGCATTTTTAAAACAATTTTTAAAAGACTGTGTATATATATATATATATATATATAATACTATGCAAGTATACAAGGGTGACGAGGTGTGGTCCTACACTAGGCCCCACAGCATTTGCAAGGGCAATTTACAATTTATTTAAGTAGTTTCGGAAGAAAAGTGGGTCTAAACACTTTTCTAAATTTCAGTATTTTTATAAACATTTAAGATATTAAAATATTTAATTTAAAATAAGGTTAATTTTAGATTTAACAAAAATATGTGAAGAACAATTAATTTAAATAATCTCGTAGACACATCAACAACAATGAGTACGCCGCAACGGGGAAACGACAAAAAAATATTTTAATGTTGTCGCAATGAAAAAAATTCTCAAAATTGAGAACTTTGGATGGGAAATATTTAAGGCGACTTGATATTATTACCCGACTGATTGCAGAAAATCAAATAAATACGGCGCAAACAAAATATTGTAAAGCGTGTGATATTGGTATTTAAGAAATTATAAAAATTATTACTCACAATTTTACTTTCAGGCATTTAAATTTTTGAAGAAATTCATATAATATAACAAATAATCGGACCCATGAAATCGATAAGAATTTTAATATTGTAATTTTTTTTAAGACTTGCGTTCGGACAAAATATACGAACTGTGTATACAAACATATAATATATTAATACTATACGAACAGGATCAAGTTTAAATAATTTTTCAAATTTAGGACTATTTATATAAGTAGCGAGTTAAAATTTTTTTTTCTATATCTGAAAATTGAATACAGGGTTACTTTATTTAAATTACATTGTTAGTACATATTACATTATTTAAATAATCATTAAAATCTATTTATTATTGTCAGTAATTAATAACTAATAAGAATCAATATGATTTTAGTCTTTGGAACTATTTGGTTCAAATTCACTGAATATCTCACCGACAGTAATATACATGTTATATAGGTACAAAATACACTCAAGATAGTGCATACTCAGAATCGTTTTATTGAAAAAATTATATATCCACATTCAGTACCCTACCCAAGGAGCATGTATAAGCACCCCCTTTTTAACAGGGGTTTTTTTTTTAAATTTAGTTTTCTATATTCATATTAAGTTTAAAATGAAAATTAAGTAAGAAATTATTTAAATCCGACTAATAATGAAGGATATACACAAAGCAATGAGGTTTTTTTGTTGAAATTCACAAATAAAATATTTTGGTTTCTATCGGAGAGAAATATTTTACTCGTAAAACGCGTTTGAGAATAAAAAAGGTTCCATTACAAATGATGATTAGTCCATTCAGATTGTAAGAGTTCTACTCCCCTATTATTATTACCAATCCGGCTAAGAACCGCTTTTCTCTTCCATAATGTTTTTCGAGGCAATTCTACGCGCGTAGCAATTCTACCTAACCTAAGTCCGACGCTGTTGGAAACTATTTTACGAAAGTAATCAAAGATCAACATTTGAAAGGAAGATTCTTAGAATAATATATGGACGTATATATTATATGGAAGTCGGACAGTAAAAAACGAGAATGAATGCAGACATTGACGAAATCTTCAATAGGCCAAATGCTGAAATATCGCTTGTCTCGCTTGTACTCAAAAATACTGGAATGCTAATCTAGTTGGAGATATAAGAAAAGTTGAATGAAACTAGTAGGTACTAGTTTTTGAGTCAAATAGGCCACGTCCCAATAAAATACCGTGACAACGTTGTCTAGAGTGAGTAAAGAGTGATTTTAATTGGTAGATTAAATTGAAAGTAAGTATAGATATCGTTAGAAGGTTTTAGTAAATGGCCTGTAAACGCTAGTAATAAATAGTAATGATAAGTGTTATATTCAGTTATTCGGCGCGTTATGTAGGCAATATTGCTACACATATGCAATCGAAATCTGTAGTCTAGAGATTATTCCCGTTGACTATTAAAAATATTTGTGTATACCGATTTTTTAATTTGTTTTATTAAAATTTCCCGACTTGAAAACCTAAAAGATTAACTCTTTTATGACGAAAAAATTGAAAAATTAAAAATTACTATAAATAGCCCGTAATTTGAGAAGAAATATTAAAATATTGTTTACATTAATATTGTATTTAAATACCTACTTTTTATGTGAAATTTTCAAGAATTCATAACCGTTGTTTGCGGAATTACAACGAAAATACCATATTCGATTCGAACAAAATTATACATTTTTACCCCAACCGCTTTTAAATCCAACACCGCGGGCGGGCATTTTACCAAGTGTAATCTCGGTATATACCCACAAGCTCGCATCAGGAACGATTCTTACGATAGTTCCCACACGAAGGCCACCCACCACCACACATTTCTGTGCGAGGGCCGTCGCTAGGGTGGCTAAATTCGCTTTACTTTCTCACCGGAAGGGACTTCCAAAGGGCAACCAACCACCACAACGACAACGACAGAGCGCCGCCGCCGCTGCTGTGGAAGTTGCTCCTATGGATGGGACACACGCGACAGGAACGGACACCAAGACTGTGCGCGGCGGTGGCGGCGAGGCGTTCCGCGTCCTGGTCGCGTGTGCCAACACACCGCGTACGCGCGCGCGTTCGAGTCCCCGCGGACGGCCGCCGGGGCGTGAGGGAGCCGCCGCCCGTGAGCGTGACGACGGACACGCGACCGCCCGCGGGATGCGACGAGAACGGCGGCCACGCGCGCGGGCAGGCCATACGGCCAGTTTGACGTACGTTTACCGGCTGTCCAACACCTGACGGTTGCCGGTCGATCGGATATATTTAAAGGTGCAGTCGTCACTGGAAAACAGTCACTGGGGAGAAGATGGCGTTCCCGCCCGGCCCGTGACGGCGGTCCGGTCTGATCGCCGTGCGTCGGCGGCCGCTGGACGGCCGGCAGGTCCGCGAGCGTCCCCGCCGCCAGAGTTTCGTCGCACGGCCGACTCCGGGCCCGGTTTTCGTCGAAAGGCCGTGGCCGCGACTTGCGCGCATCGTACCGGCCGCCCGGTGAACCTCGCGCCGCCCCGTCTGCGAAATTCCGCGCGCGTAGAGTGCGCCACGTATTGCCCGTTGTTGTGTTATAATATCATTATTTTCATCCGTTCCGTCGACCGTGTCTCCGACCATCGCCAAATAGGTATATTCGGGTCGGCCACATACGCTCCAATATCGATGACGGGCGTACAGTGTCGTAGAAAGTATAAAAAAGTTATGCATTTGCCCCCTCGGATAAAATAAACGATCATCAACAATGTAAACACGCACAATTAATTTGTAACATATAATAATAAACAATACCATTGAGTATTACATTCTTGTAATTTATCAGCTATTAATTAATTATTATTATTATCATTCTCCTATAATATATATTTGAATTATATCATGCTGTATTCATATTTTCCGCTTACTTATAGCACCACTCTGTATAATAATACATATAATATCAGTAAGAACCAAAGAGTTTTATCTCAAAATAATTTTGTACATTTTTTTGTAGGTTCTTTACTAGAGAATATTTTAGGAAATATTATGTTTTAATTTCCATATGACAAAGATTTGAAAATTAGTAATTTTCAAATATTAAATTCCGATCTTTTTAAAATAATAAGAATTTTGTTTCCGACATTCTGTGGTAAAGAACCTACAGAATTTTAACAGGATGCTGTACCACGATCCATTTTTAAGGGGTTCTGTGTAGGCAATTTTTACAAAGTTTTTATGAACAACGACAATTTAACTAAAAAATGTTAAAATCGAAAAATAGCCTTTTATCTATACCACTTGTTATCGTTGTGTAACTACAATATTTGTTCGAAAACTACCTACTTGTGGTTTTCTGATCTCTATTGGATCAAAAATTATCATAAAAGAAATAATTAGGTACTCTAAATGAAGTTGACAACTTAAATTAAGATTGAACAGTTTTATTTTCATAAATATTTATTTATTAAGAATCGGAAATTTATGATTGAAAAACATGAAATTTTCAAATTTTTAATTAAAAAAAATTATTTTAAGTAAAAATAAACTCAGTGTTCGGCCATAGGTAAATATTCACATCTATCATATTCTATTTAAATTTTGAATCTTCGATAAATAGAAGAGAAGTTGTACTTAGAAAGCGAGAATGTATATTAATACCTGTATGTAAAACACGCCCTTTTAATATATTTTCAGAAAAATTTTAATTAACCCTGATTTTTCAGATATTTTCCAGTCTGAATCAATGAAATAATACATGACTTTCAAAATTTTTATTACTTTGTTGTTTTATATAAATAATAAACTAAATAATATGTATTTATTTTGTATACATTGTTTTTTTTTTTTTAATTTGTAATATTTTCAATACCAAATATTATATTATTAAAATAAAATTGTAGTTTGTTACAATTTTGTTTATTTGATGTGCATACTCAACAGAATACAATTTTCAACAAGACACTTCTTTTTTGTATCATTAATTACTTTGATTAAGTAGAACAATTTAAATTCTAATAAACTAATATATTGTAATAATTTATTCTACATATTTAATTATGTACTTCCATAGGTCATGGTTTTATATCTAGATATTTTGCTTAAAAAAATAATTTTTATTTTCTAAATACATAAAACCAAATTAACTTCCAATGTTATCATATTTTTTCTGGTTTAGAAATTTTAATTGTATTTAAATATGCAGTACTTATGCCTATTTGAATATCATAATTTATAGCATTGATCCACTCCAATGTTCAATTCAACTCAAAAGTTAGCAAAACAACATTGGCAGGTCTGATTAATAAAATACCTATCATCAAAATCCTCAACATCAAATGATACTATTAAAATATATTTTCATATTATTTGTATTATAAAGAATTAAATTGATATATATTATTAATGCATTATTTCACAGTTTTTAAAAATGTTATGTAATATTTAGTATTAATACTATTAGTTAAATTTATAGACGACACTAAGAAAAAACTTAGTAGAATTTTAACTTAAACTAGAAATTGGTAATTATAAATCAGACTTATGATATTTACTAAGATATATCTTATGTTATATTTTAACTTAAATAAATCTTAACTTTTGGTATTTATAAATGTCACTTTAAATAAATTCAAGAAAAACTCAAGTAAAACTTAAGAAACATCTAAGGTACCACCTTATCAACCTTATTAGTATCTCATGAATACAGAATTGTTAATAAATGCATTGTTATAAAATTAAAACATTTACAATTTCGTATACTCTATTTTTAAATAATATGGATATTAACTAGCTGGATTACCTCGATGAGGATTTAAATTATGATTGGCTGAAAGAACCTATTCGTGTTCCAAAACAATATATACGTGATATGCAAAACTCCATTGAAGGGTAAGTACTAGTAAATTAATTTGTATATAATTATCTTCTATAAATATTTATTAATAAATGTATTATTTATCAGATTTTTGGATTTTCAATTTTCCCAAAGGTTAAGATTTCCAAAATTTATAGTTTTGAGAACAATTCTACCTATGGTATACTCCGAAGATATTCTTCCTAATTCCGATAGAAGAGGAAGGCTTCTGTTTGTGTTGTGGTAAAAGAAATGTCAGAATTACTAACTAAAAATGCTAAAAAGTGGATAAGGTTCCCCAGTACCCAAAACTTACCAGATACCAAAAACTAATTCTATTTAATAAATCAATTTCCTTGTGTAATTGGTGCCATAGATTGCACACATATGTCTATAAAAAGTCCTGGAGGGAATAATGCAGAACTCTATAGGAATCGAAAAGGGTGGATGTCTTTAAATGTTCAAATTGTATCTGGACCTAAAATGCAAATTTTTGACATTGTCTGTAGATGTCCAGGATCAGTTCATGACATGCTTTTTCTGGTAATATATTTTATTATTATTATTTTATTTAGATATAAATTGATATTAAGCATCTGAAATATGTTCATGTATTTTAGGTCATTTAATTGGAGATAGTGTTTATCCTCAGAGCAAATTGTTATATACACCAAAACTCAACCCTTTAACTGTAGCAAAAAATAAATACAACAAGTCACATATAAAAACCAGAAATGTTATAGGAAGAGTGAATGGAGTGCTCAAAAGTCGATTTCGTTTTCTATGTAGAAAGCTCAATACTAAACTACAAACTTCTACTTTCATCATAATTTTGAT
>JAIPRL010013047.1:0-11125 GCA_025469235.1 Pemphigus obesinymphae
ACTTCTTTTTCCCCTTCTTTAGTTCCTAACTTCTCATACAACTCATCATATTTCTTTAATTTAGCTTTACTCACTGCACTTTTTGCTACTTTAGATAAACTTTTATGCTCTACCCAATCCTCCCTCTCTCTGTTTTTCTGCCATTTCTTCTGCTAACTCACAGACCAAATTTAATAATCATCTTTTAGTATCCCTTTAAATTTTTTTAAAAATTTTGTAGATTTGCTCCTTGTGCCCTCATGAGAAACTTTACAAAGTTAAGACCCAAACGGACTTACAGATAAGGATATTCAGAAAAAAATTCCCCAGGAAGAATTTTTGGAAAAACTTGTTAGGCGTACCTTTTTAAGGACCCTGAACCAAATTGTATCCCGTTGATATGGTGTTCCAATCATTAATTGCGCAGGATTTATTGCATTATATACAAAATCAAATAAACAAAGTAGGGGGGGTTAAGTTTACTATGTTATACATCGATTTATCCTCTATCTATCAGTGATATTCCGAGTTCTCTACTGCTAAAACTAAATGTGTTATGACAATTCTTAAAGTACTTCCCTTTCCTTCCAACTTCCGTATAATGTTAAAAATATTTAGATTTGATAGGAAATTATTTTTCAAATATCCAACGATGACAGTCCACTGAAGTTTAACACATTTGGTTATATAGGTATAATATATACCTATTATGCAATATTATATACCTAGGTATATGTTTTTATGTTATATTATATATATTAGTAAATATATATTTTACATACATAATAATTAGTTTTATTTAGCGTACTCCCGGGAGATATACATTTGGTGGATATGAATTTCCAAATTTTCCGTGACACCGGCGCACATCAAAGCAGTGACGTTGCGGTGTGAATGTGGAACGCCGCATGTAGTGCGGTTTAAAAAATTAAACATACGTTTTTTTTGGCTTACTACACGCCGATGCAGTGCAATGGTGACGCGCCGCTTGCTGTGGGACATGGCATTTTTTTCCACCACTCGTGCAGTGCATAAATTATATTTTAATATTTGAGGTCGCATGTATTTACTATTTACTATTGTCTCTAATAATTTTTAACTGTTATATATTACAAAAAAATATATAATGTCTGAAGACCATATTATTAAACTTATTCTGGAAATTGAAAACTAATGCAGTGAGAATTATAAAAGGTGTTTGGAACATTCTGTAAAAGTTTTTGAACTAAGAAAGTTTCTTAGTTACAGAAAAAATTCCGAGAGCATTAGCGTTCTTTTTCATGTATGGATGCACCCAGTACTTTCGATTTGTTTTTTTCTTTGGTTTTACTTTATTATTTAGTAATAATAAAGCATCATTGTTAGAACTAGACATTATTAATTTTAGTAATAGTTTTGTAGGTAAATAAGAAATGACTTATAAAATTAAAAATTTTAATTGATCCCTAATCACTCGTACAATATAATATTATATTAATCATTTATAATCAATACAAATTTTTCCCGCTTTAGCGCACTGTTTACAGCGTTATCGCCATGCTACGTTTACGCCACATTCACGCTGCATTGTATTGGTGTGCTCCAAACCTTACACTTAAGAAAAATATTTGAAAAATTAAAAATTACCTTTTCAAAGTAGAACGAATTTGTTACTAGAAGGCTCTTTAAACTTTTACTCGATTCTTTCTACTCAAAAAAGTGTATACCTACATTCATAAAAAAGACATATCAAAGTAATACATTCCTCGATATGCTTAGAGTTTAATATAAAATGACTCACCATTTTAATTCAACAACTGTATATTTCTTAAAATAATTTACATACTCTGCCATGAATAAAGTTCTATTGAATGATACATTATTATTAATCATTATGTTATTTATGCGTTATATATTATTTTATATAAAAATGTTATGACAGATTGATTTAAAAGAAATAACAACATAATAAACGGTAAAGTAAACAAAATAAAATATAATTTACCTTGTAATCCTACATAGCTATTAATAGTCGTTGGCAGGAAAACTGGCGTGTGGCCGTCGCCGTACCACGAGCCACATCCCACCAGCAGCCAGATGTTATCAACGTGAGGTGCGTGATTTGCATATGTCACCATGTGCACACATTTTGTAAATTTTGTACTGTGATAAGTATGTATGTGATAAGATGGGGACAGACACACGCCAGTTTTCCTGCTGTAATGTACCTACACATTTGTTGTATCTATCTAATAATATATTATATTTATTAACATTTAAAGGTCACTATTAATACTTTATGACCTCAAAGTTATTATTTTATTATAATCAATATTCCACATAAATATTAGCAGTGGCAGCCTGAATATTTGGTACTCTAGGAGCGAGCACAGTAAACCAGTACCCACCCACCCTCTACAATTCATTATGAATATTTACCCTTTTCATTTCAATATTTATGTATCTAAATTTCAAAATTTACTCAAAATCTTAGGGCCATTTATGTTACAGAACTGTTACAAAATAAAAGTAAAAACAAGTAACAATTCTGAAGTCAACTTCATACTCTTTTAGAAACCTGAATGAAGACTTTTTAAGTAACAACAAACACTCATAACTTACCATATTATTAATATAATAATAAAAATAAAAATGAATAAAAAAATGTTAAAATACGAATTGCATTGATTATTATATTAAGTATTTGTTTCTTATAATTACACTAAATTCAGATAGGAAGTTGTCTACACTTATATTTTTATTTTTCATATTGTAACACAATTCGATTTATTTTATTTTATTTTATTTCAAAAAATTAACATATTACGTTATTATATTTTACATTAATCTATATTTATATTTATATTTAATTAAATTTAATAATTTATAGTTTATATTTATTTTATTTTCAATTTTCATTTTGACTGATAATTTTGGTTATAAACTTTTAACTAATTAATATATTTAATATTAATTAATTACTAATTAATGAAAACGAAGTTTGGTATCTTTGGTATTATAATAATGATATAATTGTTCATATTACATCTGTATTTGTAATTTATATTGTAGGTACCTACATATTATGAATATTTTGCAAATTTTTTAGGTTTTAATAATTTTTAAACTGTACTAATATTTGGTAAAATAAAATATTCAGGGTAATTCCTATTATAAATTAATTTTTATTCATATTTTTATAAACATTTATCTAGTTAAAAAAAAATCTTCAGCGAATTTTGCTCACCTCGTATTTTATGGATGGATTTTGTCCTACTCAAAAGAAGCTGGGCAATAAATAAATGTTATTGCTATGAAGAAATCAATGTTAGGAGACTGTAAATATTCTGGATATTGGTGACGTTATTTTAAAAATCATGTTAAATATCCTTTAAGTAATTAACTTATTTATAATTTTTTTTGTTTTTGTGAACCTGCGGTTTCCAAATCTTGCGCATATTCATATAAACCATATACAACAACAAAATATTTAAAAAAAGTGTAAAAATCACATTGTCATAACTCACAATCAAAAACATTACCGTTAACATCATGATGTTAAAATAACATAAACCTATTATCTTGCCAGGATGCAATATCATAATTTTGTTTTGGTACCCACTGGAAATTATAAAATACATATTTACTTGTAACGTCATTGGAATTGAATGAAAAAATTCTTTTTTCTATTTGATTTGTTATTTTCTTCTCTAGAAAGCGTTCTATATTTTGTTTATGTAGTAATTACACCTGATTTTATAATAGAACAAAGGCGTATACGTGATAGTAACACATCCAAGAAAAAAAATTGCTATACGTATACGCGACGGTAGCACTCAAAAGATTAAATCTGTAATTAGATACTATTTTGAAGTATTTTATTACAGCTATGGTCATAGACAATGTATAAATTATTCAAGTAAAAATATTATATGGTAGGTAATGGTTGTTTAAAATAATATAATCAATATTACCCGAATAATGCATAATTATTGAAATTTATATTTTTACCCATAATATATATGATATATTTATATAAATAGTCCTAAATAATTTTCTAGTTTTATATTAATACGTTGTAAAACAAATAAATTTGATATTATTTAAGAAAAAATTATAACTATTATATGTACTTTTTTTTCTTTTAGCGAATGGCTGTTTGATGATCTTACATATAGAGATTACAGTGTAGATGGTATAATTTAATTAATTAATTAATTAATAATTTGTAATATATGTATAATATCTTTATTTTTAGAGATAGCAACACGAAGACGCGTGTATAATACTAATTTGAGGGTATTGCCATTACCTGATTCAAGAGGTCATTTTAGATATATAAGCTCTCATATTTTCAGGTAATTTAATTAATTTCCATTTTAAGATTATGCATTGTTTTTGTTTTTGTTTCCTTATCATTATTATCCTATATAATACTGCGTTTTAAAATAATCCTTTAAATATTTTTAAAGAAAAGAAGTATAATTTAAAAACAGATTTTTAAATAAAAGATTCAAATACAGATCGTGAATGTTAATCTATCAAGAACATGATTTTGAGTTAAGTTTGGTGTAAATTTATTAAAAATATCTATATATGGTAACAATTATAACTTTCGTCATTTTTCCGGCAAAATAATAAAATTATAACATTCTTATATTCTTTTATCTTATATGATATAACATTTTAGATACATAACTATAGAATGATTATATGTAATATAAAAGACGCAATATGTATAAAATGTTATGATTAAAGATGTTACTAGGTTAAAATAAGTTCAAAACTACTTTTCTCTTATTGTAACAATATCATTCTAACAAATCAAAGAATATTAATATTAATAAGCGATAAAGACATATTATTGAAACAGTGGCGTAACTAGGACCATTTTAGATGGGGGTAGGGTGATATGAATATTTGTCACAAGGCACAAAAAAAAACAATTTTATTGGTATCTCATAAATTATAATAATAATCCGGTTGTCTAAGTTTCTAGTGCAATCTCTATATTTAAATTATCAGTCGACATTTGTTCCCTTCATTTGCAATTCTCTCTCTTTGTCTTTTTCTTTGTTACTCTCATGTCACATGCTTGTCGATCTCTGGTTTGTAATGTAGTTCAACAAGCTTATTAAATTCATCAGTTTCATCGGGAATCAGTTTTGAAATTTTTGAATTATTAAAGCGGCATACAAATCCTAAGAAAATTTAAATCGTCTATTAAATTTATAAAATCATGGTAAAAATAGTTTACGAAATACCTAAATTTAATACAAGTAATATTTAAAAATTATTTACCAAATAATTTGTAGATATCTATGACATACCTTCAAAAACTGATTTATGGTTTATATGCCGATCCTGTAGTTCGCTTATATAGCTATATGAAAACTGCTCTTTTATAATAATAAATTTAAATATATATAAACATTAAGCTGTTTCAGTGAAGTTAGCCACGCAATTAAAACAGATGAATTGGTTATTCATATATGTTTATTTGAATACGGTTAATTCATTTTTGTTTTTTATTTCTACATTTTTTTTTTAGAATTACTACAGAGAATCGCCAAAAACTAGTTTTTAATATTTGATATGGACGAAATTATTCACAAAAATTAAAAAAATATCAACCAAACAAATAAAAATTTAAAACCCGCAAAATTGGTATACAATCACAGATTTTACCCAGGATTACACCTTACCAGTGTATTACTAAAGGGGGCGTTCAAGTATTATGTCATCACATTTTTGGCCCTTTTAGACCCCTCCCCCCTTATCAGCGTCTGGCGACCCCCACTATTAAAAAAATTTTAAAAAAATTCCGAATTTTATATGAATTAATTAAAAATATATGAAAAATTTTGGTACATATTTTGAATTTTATTTCACATATTTTGATTAAAATAAGTTCATATTTATGTACATATTTGATTTTTTTTTATTACTGTTGACATCAGCATGGTTCTAACCCTCCTATCCCCCTTGTCAGCAAATGTAAGTACAGGACAGAGCCCCCTCTTCCTAGGCGCTTACGTAATACTTAATCACTCTCAAAAGAAAATTGCATCAATATCACAGAATATCATAAAATAACTATATTGTACTACGTATATTATAAGATTTTAATGGATAATCTCGCGCAGATAAATCGAGAAACAATAATTTGTATCACAATGTGTTTTACCTATAATTTACTTATATCATAATCTGTATTACCTATACCTATATCTATTGTATACTATTATTTTCTATGGAGAAAACGGGTAACCAAAAATTTACAGGAAATATCGATAATATAAAATATGAAATATACTGAAATTATAAAACAAGTTAACAAAGTAAAAAAATAGGTCTGAGGGGTGATATATCATCTACATCACCCCCCCCCCCCCCGTAGTTACGCCACTGTATTGAAATACTTTTTTATGATTATTTGTTACGATTTAAAATTGTATTAGCCTATGTATGTAGTAGCCTTTGTAGTACCTATAATACATTTTTAATGATTTTTTTAAATAACACAAGTCTTTTTTTAACATATACAATATACATACATTATTTATTATATTGATATGTATTATAATGTATAATATTTAAAATCATATAATTTTTTTATCATTGAAAAAAATAATGTTATCAGTCTATTAATTTACAAATTACAAAAAATGAAAGTCCCTAAATTGATAACATTTTCCAATATAAAGATTCTGTTGCTAACAGTTTATAAGAAAATTACTGGGAAAGTTTAAAGATGATCTCTCTATAGGACCTACTAGAACAAATTTACTATCAAAAATCTACTTTACTCTAAAGTTTATTAATTATTTACTAGATTATTATTCTAACATTTATTGTATTAATATTTTGTTGAAATTAATTAATCATCAATCAAATAATCCATTTTAAATCTCTTTTTAAAATTTTTGTATTTTATTGCCTGTTATTCTTTTTCAGGAGTGATGTCGTTCAATTCAATAGACTGTTTGAATTTGTCCATAGAGACTTAACTGCCATTTTACCACTTGTAAATGTGGGTTCCACTGATGTTGATGTACCTGTAAATGGTATAACAAATTGTGTAATGCGGACATTTATGTTTTATGAAATAAGACGTCCCGAAGCAAGGCGTATTGTAACAATTCATCTCAGAGATTATACACAACGTTTTATAAATGAAGTATACAATTTTGCCAGTAGTCTATATAATATAGATTTTTATGATCAAAATGTGCAGTATATAAGTCATGATGGATCTTCATTATTTTTTTATCACAGACCAGTTCGTATAAATATTGAACTTGATTAATATATATTAATATTTTTAATATATGTGTATTTGTATTTTTAGAACAGGAATTTTAATATGATTAATGCAATTATTATATCGGATTCGGATGATGACGATTTTATTGCAAATGTCACAACTCGGAATGCAGGGATCAATACTGTAACAAACCCTAATGAAGATTCTGACGAAACAACTGAGGAAGATGTTGTACTCATTTCTTCTAGTGATGATGATAATGTTAGAGTTAATAATCCCACATCCGTTTCTAATGAACTATTTGGTTCATTAGCTAGAGACCAACCATCAACGTCGACCGGTATTGGTATTCAGTCAAATAACATTGCGTAAGCAAATAATCAGCATAGAGTTATATATATTTACATATAATAATAATTTTTCTTGTTTAATCAGAGGTATAGAATCATATTTGGGATCTACTTGTTTGTTTCATGAAGAAAAGAGAACTTGTAATCGTAGTACCCAAACAATAATAAAACGTGAGCAAAAGAATCAAAACAAAAGAATGAAAAACTCTGATGATTCTCAGTCTGAAGGCAGCAGAAATCGATCATATTCAGATTCTTCAAGTGATACTGATACAGACTAAATCAAATACCTGTGTCTATTATAATCATGTTATAATATAAGTGAACATTTTTTTAGTAAGTTATTTCATTTTTGTATTGATTTTATTTTATTTTAGTATTGCTAAATTATTTTAAAAATGTAACCATATTTTTTCTTATATAATTGCTTGTATTTATACTAAAAAGTAACAATGACAATTTTAATTCTTATTTTATTATTTTTCATGCATTTATAATATACAATTATAATAAATTTAATTTTTTTTAACTAAGAAAAAATTGTAAAATTATTTCTTCAAAGTATTAACTAAGACTAATTTACTTTACCCTGAAACACCTACTTGACTTCTTATCATCGAAAAGTTGTTTACAGAAAAAAAAAAATATCATTGTACAACCAGGTGTTTTACATTGACAAAATAATGTTAAAATGTTCATTAAAAACTATGCCAATATTTAGAAACCATTCGTAACCACAATACGGAATTCAAAATTTAATTTTTGAGTCAATAATAACTTAAAATTGTAAAATACGGGTGCTGGTGTAATATTTACGGTAGCATCTACCTATGAAATATGGATTTCCAGAAGTGAGAATAAAGTTTTGAATTCCGACTTTGAGGTTACTAAATATTAGCATAGTTTTTGAATGAACATTTTTATAGCATTGTGTAAAACCAACAGATTCCTTACTTAGCTAAAATCTAAAACTACCAAAAATTATTCTTAGGAGTTGATTAAATTATTTTCATATATATATATTTTATGACATTTTATATTGATAGTGTTATACAGTTTACAGTGATTTACAGATACATTAAGCAATGTTTTTGTTTGACAAAATATCTATCACCTACGTCCTACTCTAAATGATATAACAGAAATAATGAATTATTGCTACTTAAAATAATCTATATTTATTAAAATTCAAAATTCTACATATATAGTGTACATACATAGTTACTATTACGTCCATAGTAACTATTATTTATAAATATTGTAAAGGGGCAAAAAAGTTACATAACAACTTCTGCCATCCTACAATTATGCTTTAGCCTTGTCCGATGTGTATTTTAATGTCTCTCAAAGAGACCATTTAAGTTTGCTTCTGTTTCTTCTATCATTCATTTATTTCTTTTATTTTTCATCATCTGATGACCTTATTCATAACGATGGTTATAAAACTGGAATGAGTATTCAATATTTGAATTAATTAATTAAGATATAGATATTAGTTTTGTTTTATATTATTTTTATTATAATAGGGATTTTATATATACAAGGGACATTGTTGATTTAACAATCGATATTTGTTAAATTTTGTTATTCATAGTTACTGGGGAGATCTTTTTTTTAGCAATTTAGACCTAAATGCAAAAAGCATAACAAAATAATTACAATATGATTATGGTTAATGGTTATACTAGCTTATATATAGCTTATTATGATTAATGAGTATACTAGTTTTGTCAGCATATAACATGTGCAACATATTTTGAGTGTGACACCTTGTACCCCCTCGATAGCTTCATTGGCAAAAATGTGGTGGTAACATAACATACAATAAATTTAATATTTGTAATTTTTATCATTGACTAAAATATAGTCAAAACGGCTCTTTCCTTAAAGAACGGTTTGTTGTTTTTCTGCAAAAATCGTAAAATTGGCTGACAAATATATAATTGTAATCCTCGGTCTAAAATTTATCACAGTTTATTAAATAAAAAAAACTCGGGAAGCACTTCACACGTTGGGTTGGATAATGACAGGTATATTGAATTTTAAAGAAATGATAATTCATTTCTTTTTAAAAAAGGATTCTGACGAAGTTTTGTGGATATACTTGATAAATACTGCAGTATAATATTATATATATATATATGATAATGAAAAAAAAAAAGTCGAAATAAGTGTAAAACGTTATTTGGAAGCTAAAGGATTCAAATCAAAGACTCCACACATGAAAACATAGTCAGTTTTACTACACTACGTAAAATGTGTAGTAGCCTACTGTAGTAAAACATAAAAAAATATAGGTACCTCATATACGAATTGATAAAATCGTTAAATTTCAATTTGATATAACTTTAAAACCGAGTCCGATCGCCAAATTCCGACTTCAACATTATTTTTTTGATCAAAAAATACACTTAAAAATAAAAAAAATGCCAAAAATGGAATTTTTCTGTAAAGCAGAAAAGTTATACTTATTATAAATTAAATATCTCCAAATTAAAAATTGCTATAAGTGTCTCAAAAATGACTAAAAATTTTCAAAAATTGTTTTTCTTTCATAATTTACGTATATACATTTTTAGTGAAAATTTCAAGTTTATAGGTCATTATTTCTCTGAAATTAGAACATTTCATACCAAAATGTCAAAAAAATTAAATTGGTATTAAAAAAAAAAAAATGTAATGGCTATTAAAAACATTGTAGGTACCTACCAATTTTTAAAATTTTTTCTATGTAGCCAGAATGGCATGTATTTAACACTGTATTAAATTGTCAGCTTTTAAAAACTAAAATTAAGTCTATTATGATTTAAATGTTTCAAATTTGCATATCGCTATAAACATTAAACAGCCTAAAAGTAGTTTAATATTTTCGAAAATCTTTTTGTATTAATATTTTACGATACGTCTGTTATGAAAATACAAAATTTTACCAAAATCGCTAATTTTATGATAGTTTTTTCTTACGGGTTTATCGAAAAAGTAAATAGATCGAAAATTATCTCATTAAAGTAGGTACCAACTAGATGAAATTTGCAACCGGAAACCAGGTAAGCTTATTAAGATCGGAGTAAGTACTCCTGTTTTGTATACATTGAAAATTTTGTACACGGACATAAAAAAAAATTTTAATAAACACTTATTTACTGGGGCGCCGGGACAACGGTTGCATTGCCCCCACTGGAATAATTTCGGTTTTCATTTTTTATTTCAAATTCAAAAAATTTTTAAATATTAGTATATCAATGATATTACATATTTTATCATATTATATCATATAGAGAGAGACCGGATTCGTATGCAATTTCATATTTGTTTTGAGAATAGGTATACAGTTTAATGGCAGTAAGAAATGTCGACGATTTGTTCAAGAGTAAATGCATAGAAAGATGTGTATAGTGCGTATGAATACATATTTTGTATATATATATATATATACCTATGATCTACGAGTATATTATTATTATTATTAATAGGTATAATGCTATATTTTTCATTTTACCTCCTGAAAGTGGCAACAAAATATTACGACAATTGCCTTTAATTTGAAACA
>JAIPRL010013048.1:0-11124 GCA_025469235.1 Pemphigus obesinymphae
TTAATCAATAACCACATTAACGCCCCTTATTTATTAAATTGTATCCCATTTAACATCCCTACTTATTATAACCGATCAACTCCCATGTTTTACTTGCCTTCACACAGCACAAATTATCTAAAAAATTATCCTATTTTAAGAGCCATGGCTCTATATAACCAACTTGCTGTTGAGGCTGATTTATTTTTTTCTCAGTTGAGCATGATTCATAAAATATCCTTAAATAACAATATGTAATATTAATAGATAAAATTTTATTTAGTTTGTATTCTTATTTATTTTTGAAAACTTTTATGTTATATAATTTATAAAATTATTATTTTATTGTTTAATATTTTATCTAATACCTGTACTATTGGGCAACTGCCCGTTTTATTCATTAGAATAAATTATTACTATTATTATTATTATTGCATGTACACCTATAAGAGGCATGGTAGGAACCTCCAAATGGTGCCCCTGGATTTGCAAAAACTGTAAAATATATCTAAGAGAAGTGATTACAATAACCTTGTTAATTAATTCTAGCAATCACGGATAACAACTAAAAAGGGCTTTTTCCATGGCCAACCATTACGATGTTATCCATAAATATTGAAGTTCTTACACCAAGGAAAGAAAATATGTAAAGATTTATATAAACCATCGGAATAAGATGTGCTGTGTCTACAAGAGACATACTGAGAAACAAACTACAAAAGACTAAAAATAAGCAAAATGAGATTACTGGTAGAAATGCCACATAGTAAATACAGAAGCTCTATGTTTAATAAATCTGATTTGGATATAATATCAATAGGAATTACAAACAAAAATAATATAGAAATTATGACGATAGATGTAGAACAGTGCACTATGGTTTCAATATATAAAGTTCCCTGTATACCATTCACATTTAAAAAACCAGAGAATTACAGGAAAAGGAATATGAGAATATGAAAATTATAATAGGATATTTGAACAGACACATTGTGATGTGGAGGTATACAGAAAACAATGAGGATGGCAAGATTGAAGAAGACTGAGCAGAAAGGAACAATATTAGTTTAGTACATAATTCTAAATTCCTACCATTATTTAATAGTGGTAGTTGTTAGTAGATGCTGAAAAAGCTACAACCCCGACAACATTTTTGTGAGTCATAGTATAAGAAATAGCATTAAGGCTATACTGAAGGCTATTCTTAAAATCCAACATCGATTAGTCCAATGCCAGATAAATGCATATATAAAATATATACATACTTCAAGATGACATAATCAGTAATTGGGTTTTTAGAATCGTCCACTACTACATCTAATGGTTGTTTAATAAAATATGGACCATAGCCATCCTTTTGTGTATTAATAATATTAAGGCCATGTTGATTAGATTGCTCTCGAGTCACTACGCTTTCTTTATTAATAGATACTTCACAAATGTAAAGGAAACATTGGTTTCCCTGTACATTTTCAACACCCCATTTTTGTAGTTTGGCAGAGTACCTGAAAAATGTTATTAATGTAACTAAATACGTTCAGAAATAATATTTTATATTAAAAAATTAAGTCATATAATTGACTGTAATATTTATAAATAAATTGAATATTTTACAGCCAAATAAACTTAAAATAAATTTACAAAATAAAATTATTATTACTGTATATATAAGTATATTTTTAAATAACTCACGTATATGCAACATAATCCTTATTTAATGTAGATTGTCCATGTAATAGAACATCATTAAAATTGATTAATGGAGAGTTTATTTCTACATCATTTAACCATACTCTATTACTTGATATTTTTCCACTTATATACCATTGCCAATGTTGTGTGTCATTTTGTGAGAGATAATTCACAATAAAGAGATGTTCATCAAAACTATTAATACTTGCTAACTTAGCTCCATAAGACTACAAAAAAAAAAAAAAAAAATTCAAAATACACATTAATATATATAATTTGAAACTTAATTATTAAAAATAATATGCATCATAAACATACAAAAATGTAAAAAGAATAAATATAGATAAATGAGTATATTAAATTTTCTATATATATTTACTCAAAAATAATTATAATAGAGAAAACTAACTTTTAGTGGGTGGAAATCATTTCAATAGAAAAATAAATGAATAGGTAATAATTTTTATATTGCTATTATCTGCTTGCACAAAAACAAAACTCCATTAAAAAATTGTTTTAGTGTTAAACCACTTGTGCACGTTACGACGATCAACCGTGAGACGAACGATAGCGCCACCCGTGCGATTGAAAATTAATTATAGGCGTTTAAATATTTACAGATATGAAATTTTTATTGTACAATTTCAGAATAATTATAATTAAAAAAATGAAATCATAATAGGTAGGTAATGTATAAATAATTGCTAAAAACATGCATAACAAAAAAAACTTATTAATTATATAGGTACCTACCTACTGGCCCGTCGACCATAATCGATAAGAAACAACAATTACCTTAGAAACTGCGTTTGGTAAATTGGTTTAACCCATGTGACCGTCTCGGATCCCGATTTTATACAAAGGGTATACAGATTGAGAGGACACAAGCGGACCCGACGACGTAGCGATTACCAAAACACAGTCTCTCCGCTGAACGAAAATGCCATATATTGAATGCCAAAAACTAATGAACAACACACTGTGCAAACACGACAGCCACAAGATTGACCGATGTCAGACCACAAAAATACCAACAACAACTCCCTGAAATTGGGAAACCAATGAAATAATTACAAATGAAAGCTTACTGAAATCGGCAACGATATACCAAAACAGCCAAAAACTGTTCCTTCGCCTCATCGAAAAGAAAAAAGAATGAATTTTACTGAAATGACTGAACTGAACACGAAATATGAACAAAAACACGGATCAAAAAAAAATTGAGCAAAAACCAGTGTACTAGTGTATGGTGACACGGGCATCGCTGTTATCACAATACTTTAGTGTTTCAACATATTATATTTATATGACATATTTTATATTTCTTATTTGGAATTTTTCTCAAATTTTTTATTGTGTAATGTACTTTTTAAAACTAAAATATATATACACATATGGGAAATTATAAGTGAAAAAAAAATATTACGTAAAATAATAATAATAATAAAAATTATAATAGTAAACTAAATAAAATATTAATCAATAATATAATTATTTTCCATTGTATTATATAGGGTATTATAATCTGAGTAGCATTTAGTTGGTGTTTGGTCGGTTCACTCAACTGAGAGATGCATACAAAGTGCAAATACCGTTTTGAAACAATGCTTAAACTTTATACGGTTCCCAGTCGGTACATTTAACGAAACCGTGAATGGAACATTTATAGGTTTATTTATAGGTTTAATAAATAACCACCCAAAAAATGTTTTGGTTCCCGATCGGTCTATTTAACTGAACTGTGCATTGACTGTTCTATGGTTCAATTAAATCACAGAATGAAAAATGATATTGATGCTTGGTTGGTCTATTCGACTAAATCATGCATGGATTGTTCAAAGGTTTAATAATTTATCATGTAAAAATATTTTAACTTATTCTAAATTTATGCAAATTTTTTTAATAAGGTGGTTGGAGGACATCAAATTTTTTGTTAAAACGCCATAATAGGTAGGTATGATTAATTTGTATGATTATTTTATCATATTAATATAATATAATATATATTATGTTTCAGCTATATCATTTTTGTTAGTAATTACTATTAACTTTATTTTGCGAAATAAAAAAAGGAACTTATTTCCTAAGTTATGACAATTTAAAGTTTGTCAATTTTATATTATTGTCTTATATAATAAGTTTTGCTATAAAATTGTCAGTGTAACGTGTATCACTTAAGTGATCCGAGTCCAATTCCTAGTCAATCACAACATTTTTGCATTTTTTAATAAAAAATTTTAACTAAAAATTTGGTTATAGTTACTATAAAATTATATTCAAAACTACTTCAATTGTAAAATACACCTAACTATAATCATTTAGTAGTTATAATTAAAACAGGAAATTCCCGGATTTTATGGCTATTGCCTAAGACCACCCACCTCGTTTTAGCGATAATCGCTACTTGAGAGGGGTAGAATAGCCCGCATAGTGACGCTTAACTACGGTCTGGTTAATGTCCATTCCATGTCAGACTGGTTTTACTATCTAGCACTGGTCCCACAGCCACCACGTTTCAGCTGAGATAGGCTCCTTAACCTTGAGGGGCACCTTGCTGCGGGGCTCCTCTCTCCCGTGGTACCAACTAGGTTTTAAGTTGACGTTGGTGAGTCAACCCGAGCCAGAACTCTACCATTATTTTAGCTGCCGAGTCAGCCGGCTAATGGTCGGCCAATTGTGGGAATTTCTATTAATAGGAGGTTCCCACATCCTCTCTGGCGCCTATTTCCAGGATTCCACTGATGTTTGTTGGACGACTTCTACGTCCGACCCGTGGTATACCTCGTCGGTATTCTAACGCCCCCAATAGCAGAGCATTATAATTAAAAATAAATAAATTTAACTAATTTTTTTTTTTTTTTTTTTTTTTTTTTTTTATAATTAAAACAATAGTTACATATACAGCTCTAAATTATAGTTGAATTAACTTTAAATAGGGTTATATCAACCATATTTTTTTTTGTGCTGAAACCATATACTCTACATCCACTTCCATTCGGAAAGATACTGGGAGAATTTTTTATGCCTCTGAGACTCCTGGTGCTGTTACAGAATATACCAGATACTATTATTATATGTACCGAAAATTTAAATATTCAATATAGATAAATAGGTATTAATCTTTAAAATAACTGTAGAAATAATGATAGATATTTGTTAGTATATTTTTATAGCATTATTTTCAATATTCTAATATAGGTATAAATAATAACAATATTGCAATATAAAGTTGTATTAAATTAATATATATTATGTTATATTATATTAATATTTAATTTAATTACAAATCTTAATTGAAATATCATGTAATTTGAACATGGAATTCTATATTATAATGCTTAAGAATATACAACTATAACACGGATTTAATATAATATTGATTTTTATATATTTCTATTTAACCCATAGTTAAATATCCTTAAAAACACTATAATCCATAAGTAGGAAAGTGTCCCAATATTTAAGGCATAGGATTAGGTTACTATAGGTTTTAATCACACAAAAATAACATACATAATGAAATAAAATTTACAATAAGTGCTTCACACAAATTCTATTTTGCCATGAATAAAATGCTCAGTTCTAGGTTACTATTAAAATTACAAAAGAGAATATTTTGGTGTTGAGTTACTTGTAGAATTATTTATATATATAAATAAATACCCAGTTTCTACAAAATAATTTGTTTTTATTTAACCAATACGTATTTTGAAAACAATGTTCTCATCTTCAGTGTTAAACAACTACTACTAATAACTAATAACTAATAAAAAATAAAAATTATTCTTTTAATATGTAAATGACTTATATAAAACTTGTTATTAATTTGTAATAGAATTGGTATCTTTTTGAAAAGTTTGCTTGATTTGTCCTGAATATTGTCTTGTATATACATAGGTAGAATAGCCTGGGTATAATAAAATGTAAATATAATAAAGATTAAAATTTATGTTGTACTATATTTTATTATGTATTTATTATGAAGTAAATATTCGCGAATGAAGTGAGCGTCTCAGGTTTTAATAAGGAGCCCTTATACTATGAGGACCTTTAGAATTTTTCCCAAAAAGAAAAAAAGTGTCAATCCGCCAAGGTACATATGTATGACTACTTGTGACTAATTATAATTATTATATTATAAACCTGAAGTCACAATATTATACATTTATTAAATGTTCTAAGGAATACAAATTTTTGTTTTATATTTTAATATAATATATATTGTTTAAACAACATTATATAATAAACATTTAATATTCTTGTAATAATTCATTTTTATAAACTGTGTATTTTTTTAGCAAAATAAAATGCCCATGTATTCTAAAATTCTGAATAAATATATTAACATAAGTCTTGGGAATTAATATTATTATTAATTATAATTCCTAGATTCATTTTTGATAGGTTTAAAATAGGCAAATCAAATACTATTTTCTTTAAATATCTATATGTCTAATGGTTTTTACATATTTTTTTTCACAAAAGTACTTAACATGTACCTATTTTTTGAACATTTAAAATATGTATAAAACAAAATATCAATTAGATACCAACTTTTGACTAAACCCTTTATTATTTTCACCTCTTTTTAAATTCTGTAGAATTTCAGTTATAAACTATTATACAGGTAGGTAGATACTTAAAAGTATTGTTCGAATCCAAAAACTTACTTGACAGTTTCGACGAGCTTCATTTCTGGGTACAGGCTCTCCCTTTACAAATTTATAGCAAGATTTTTCTTGCTGGACCCAATACTGCGGACATTTAGTTTTCGCATCATTGATTTGTGTCCATATCGACGGTATCAAAGACCAAACGATCAAAACGCACAAATAACTTGGTTTGAACATTTTACGTGGTTTACGTCTGTTCAATTCACTCATTAGACACACACACACACACACCCATTAGACTGAATCGTACCTAAAAAATATAGACGTATAAAAATGGAATCATAATAATTATAGATCGGCTATGGCGTAACGAATTTGATTCGTATGTAAAAATCATAAACTTACTCGTTATATTGGCGTTTAAAGTTTGAAATTTCTTGAAAAATGAATTAAACATAAACAAAAGGAAAAAAAAAAGAAAAATGAGGTTAAAAAGTATTTACTAATATTCCCACACAGTTGGATCACGCCCATCTTCAAACAGTGCAATAAATTAAGTTCGCAATAACAAAATAAAATAAATATTGAAAAAAGAGAGAATTTTTTTACATAATGTGCACACACTGTTGAATTAATCTCGGTTCTACAAAGTACATTGAACCACAGAATATATACGAATAAACACTATTTTCAGTTTACATGGGCAGCATAGGACGGTGGCGTGAAACAGTCGGTCATGACACCCGAGGGAAACCGTAGGGACAAAAATACGGTAAAATTAAAGAATTTTTACACTTGTCTTTATGTTAACACTGAATAGATAATAGAATATTCTGTGATAATAATGTTATTGTTGTTATATTCTGTGATATAATTTATATTCAATATTTTCATTTTATAGGACTTCAAAAACAGTAAATTGTGTATACTGTAATAAAAATAAATTCCGTCTTAAACGATTACACAATTAATGAACATTAATTTTGTTTAGTACTCTCCAGTAACAATAATTATATTACTTTATATTTATATATTGTCGTCCACTGGAAAAAAACCTAATTTTTCAATAGTGACAAAAACTAACTTATAAATTAACTATCTTTCCTAGACTTCCAGCAATAAAAATATACTCTTAAAGGTACGTTTTTGCTTGCGCAATCTTGGATTGAGTGGCAACTGATACAATATAAACTAAATATAATTGGTTTTTTAAGACTGCTCCTGGAACAACTAGTAAAAACAATATTATTTTATTCATCGTTGATTAACTGTCAATAGTTTTTCATACCATACCTAGTATGTTATAACATTGCACACGTGATCTTTCATTTGGTATTTTGGCTCGCGTTCACGAACGTACCAAGTGTTCATAAAATGAAAATTGTGTAAATAAAATAAATTCTAACATAATATATAGGCAAATGGCAATTAGTTAAATCTTTGCCATAATTAGTGTTTGTATCATTCATTTTATCCCAGCTGTTTATTTTGTATTATGAAATCATAATCTTAAGTCAACAATATAGCAAATGCTAGAAAAAATCTATTCCAATAAATGAATAAATACTATACTCATTGATACAATTAATATATTACAACAAAACAACAATAATAATAGCAGGAACACCATATAATAATATCAATCTTAAAAAAACAAGTCAGATTTACATTCATAATAAACAATAAAAACTATAACAGAATTGTTACATATTATGTATAATGTATCAGTCATAAAAAAAAAAAAAGTCATGTAAAAATAATGAAAAAAGTAAACAAAATTTATATATATTACAGGTAGGAAAGGATATCTAATTTTCTATTTTTTTCTATCTTTAGATAACATATTTCTATTTAATTTATTAAGTGAATAATAAATTTTTGTACGAATATAAATATTTTTTAGAAATTCAATATCAAAATTGAGATACGGGTGAGTAAAGGGAACATTATTGATTAAATTTTTAAGTTTTCTCCCAATATTATTATAGAAATAATATCTAATTTGTTCATAAAATTAAAATATTGATCTAGTGGTACATTTAAATTACCGTAATTAGAATTATTTGAATTTTCATAAAATTTAAAAAAATAAAATAAAAATGATCGATCCAATTGTTGTTAACTTGTTGCATAACTTAAACATATATCACAGAAATATTTTTAGACATTTTTTTATGAAATAGCCATAAGTAAGGGCATTTTGGGAAGGAAAGCATAAATCACGGTAATCTACAGTACCTACTTTTAAATTACAAAAATTAAATGGTGTCTTCTAAATAGTATAAATGTATTAGTCAATGGAGAAGAAATATTTCCAATAGTGGTTAAAATTGTATCCATGTATTTTAAACAGTTAGATCCTTCAGAGTGTTTGAAAAAGTTGAGGAAAAATATTTTTTAAAATACCTTAAAAATTGTATAGGTGTAGGATTTACATTATTTTCATTTTGATTGCGAAATTATCCAAAAACATTTTCAATGAAATTCTCATTTAATCTAGAAGTACATAAAACATAATCTGGTATTTTAGTAATATCATCCCAAAACTTCAATAACGAACTAATTGTAATTTTCCAGCCATTCAAAAATTTAATTCTAATTTAATTCAATAAAATTGATAATGATAATGTTGTCATTAGAGTTCAATGACAAAGAAGCGTTTAAATCACGGGAAATATTCAAATACAGGAATACTCCATTAATAATGCTTATACGCACTGATATTTGGACGTATATTTGTCTTGTATCAGTCAAGATGTTGATTACATGATTTAACCATGTATGTGCATGAATGTTCATTATGTCAGTCAAACTTGCAGAGCAGTGCATATTTTGTGATGAATAAATAAACATATTATACAAATCTACAATGAACAAATTAAATAATGAAGAATTTTGACGCGACTTTATTAATTTATACCGTAGTTTACCGGTCACATGGCAAGTAAAAAGTGATATATACAAAAACTGAATTTTGAAGCAATATGGATACTTAAAATTAATTGAAAAATTAAAGGAAATTGATCCAGATACTGATATTAAATTGAAATATTAGACAAGTATCGGTCTTGTTACTATAACTTTTATTTAATTTTATATAGATATTTATGAAAAAAGTCACACTGTCGCTACGTCACATGAACCACCAAAAAAAAAAATTGGAAAATTCCGAAGAAAAAAAAAGAACGATATTTTAGCTAACACTCGGATAAACTTGAACCAGACCAACAACTGTTTGCTCAAAAAGGAATAAACGATATCCTATTTTAATCTCGTTTAAAAACTCTCCATCGCAATTCAGTAAAAACAAATCATTGTTGCATATGTTCTCGAACCCCAACGCCAATTTACTCACAAGACACTTTAACACCAATTTATTTATCTGTAAATACAAAACTCGTCACAAACCATTTTCGTACAAATTCCAAAGGAAAGTTCAAAAATACAACCTTTGGAAACGCTTATGAGCCTTAAATGAAATTCTTTCAGACCCTCAGTATTCAAATTAAAATTAGATATTCCAAATACCAAAAAGTTAAAATAAAGTAAAGTTTTAAGATTTTCTAGATCATCATTTATAAATTAAATTTTCCCAATATTTTTTTAATGCATAAAGAAAAACTACCAAAAAATCATGAAAAACCGGTCAAAATACGATTTTGTCAAATCAAGATTTCTGATTTTTTTTCGATATCACAAATCAGTTCAGACTATAGAGGAAAATAACAACTATTTGTTATCTACCTCAATGCCAGTGGTTTAGACAAAACGTTGAAATCATAATTGTTTATTTTGAATACATTTTATTTTGTATATTAAAATAATGCAACCAATAAAGATTATTTAAAAAAAGGTCAAGGGAATGATCCACCTATTCCCCCCCCCCCGTAAAATCAACACTAAAAAGTACCTATATATACTATATAGTGTATTCAATAATATGTATTTAAAAATTTTATGTGAGTGCGTGTTGGCTGTGTGATTAAGTTAGCTCAGATTATATGATTACTAGGTGTAATTGAATATCCTTTTTATCACTAAACTTATATATCGATTTTATCAGTAAAAGTGTTACTAATATATCCTTTTTATCAGTGAGTGTTATTATTATAAAATATTTAATATAATACCGCCATGATAGTTTAATTAAATATATTATAATGTGAATTTATTAATATTATGTTATAATTATGAATCAATTACTAATAAAATATATTATATTTAATGATATTTATGCAAGTATACCAAGTGTTTATTGTAAACATAATCTAATACAACATATTTTTATAGGCTTTTTTATTCTGTAATATAGTTCTACATATAGGTATGTATAATACAGAATATTTTGTGATTATAAGACAAAAAATAATTATTTTATTCTATACCTAATACTTAACACAATTTATTTTACATCCAACATAATCTATACAATGCTAATAGTCTATTAAAGTACTATTTACGTTATAAGTTGCATTATATATGTTTTGACCAGGGGCTAGACAATAGTAGCTAGCTTACCCGGTTATTTAGTGGACTGTATAATATGTAGTAAACTAATAGTTGTGTGGTAAGGACAACTAATACTAATAAAAAAAGGTAACGCTAAATTAGGTAATATCGGTTTGTATTGCTGGTACAAGGTAAAATATAAATAAATAGCCCTTCTGGCTCAACAGTTGTAAGGAATAATCTTAGCCCTTCTGGCTCAACAATAATAATATGTAAAAATAAATCAATCAAATATATAGGAATGCGTGGCTGTGCCTGTGCGTATTATATATAAATGTGAATATAAATAAGGAGATCAATAACAATATAAAAAAAGATTACTAGACTAAAG
>JAIPRL010013049.1:0-11122 GCA_025469235.1 Pemphigus obesinymphae
AGGTACTCATAATACTCATAAGTACCTACCCATATTGATATAATGATATGTAATGTCTGTATATTGTAGTAGGTAAGTACATACTCAATATTTTGTAATACTAAATAATAAAATTCAAGAAATATGTATTCGCACATGGTAACATTAATAAGAGAAAAAAATTCATATTTGTTGCATCACGGGTATATATTATATGAAGTGTAAACATTGAACAATGTAAAATTAATTGCGTGTATCACGTGTAGGACGAACTAATACGAACGTGTACGGTTAGGTACAGGACCTAACTAAAACATGAAAATATTGTACAACGAATAAATAACGACTACTCATACATAGCCACAAAAACTAAATTCGGAATAGATGATATATTATTATTAGCTATAATTTAATAAAATTAATAAATAATAATTTATATTATAGTTACCTGTAATTTGAATTTTGACAAAAATCAACAAAAATGACCGCCGCGCCACTGCAAATAATCACAATGATAAACTGGGGAAAACACTGATCGGAAATTGGTAAACAATTACGGTATTCTATATTATAGTATTTGTAAATATCTATCTAGTTGGGACACCTACATTTTTAGTTGCATCAACTATTCAACTATATTAACTATATTTATATAGTAGAACTAACTAAAATAAAACAACTATTTATATATAGTAAATGGTACTAATTAATTTAGTAAAAATTTAGTAGATATAACTAAAATATAGTTATTTCAACTATAATATTTCCACCTATAATTATTTAGTGTATATTTTTTTCCGTGCAGAACAGTTGACATTATATTTGATTATATATTTATAGGTTTAAAGTGTTCGATAGCGTGTGCCTGTAGTGGTCAATCGTGTCTCAATGTCAACATTATAGATGATAATGACGATGACATCGATGACAATTTCAAAAGATTATATTGATAATGATTCCGTTTTAGAGACTTTAAAAAAACCACGATTAAAATAGAATTTATATTATATTTTTTTAAATTAATTGTGTATATGTTAATTTTTTGATTTTGTGGTATAAATTTGTATATACATAATTCATTCATTTTTAATAAATAATTATATTATAATATTTATTTTAACTTTATAACAGTAATGTCTCATTATATAGAATAACTCAAAACTAGAAGTATCAAATATTTATATTTTATACTCGTCACTTAGGTATAGATAAAGAAAAAAAAAAAAAAGAAAGAGAAAAAGAAAAAGAGATGGGGGGATGTAATGGCGAGTGATATGAGGAAGGTGGGAGTAAGTGAAGAAGATGCGGGAGATAGAGTTAAGTGGAAGTGTAGGACCAGGATGGCCGACCCCAAATAGTTGGGAGAGAAGGCGAAGGAGAAGAAGAAGATATTTATTTTGGTATTTGATACCATATATTATGTACTTTGTAGTTAAGTCAATTAAAACATTCGTCACCTTGCAATTCTTTCTAAAGGTGGCCACACACGCTCCGGCCGGCCGGTCGGGTCTGCCTGCGCAGTTACGCCTGTATCCGGCCGCCGGAACGTGTGTGTGAGGAGGCCGCCTGCACAGTTTGGACTGTACAGGCGGCCGGAGCAAATATGAAAACGTCCATCCGGCCGACTGATGACTGCGCAGGCATATCGTAGCGTGTGTGATACCGGCCGACCGGCTAAATGTAGATTTCATATTCACAGCACATTCAATCATACAATCATACCACGTGGTGATACTACGTGCGGTTAAAATTGTAAATAAATTTTATACTTTGTATTTCATAAGGTTTTGTGTGCAATTTATGTGTGCAAATAATTATGCCAGTCTTTTAGAAACAACATAAATTCACTTGATAAATTTACGTGAGAATATTTGTTTCTTTTTTGTAACCAATTTTTACACCACAGTTTACGTTTATTTTTACGTTTATTAAGATTATTTGTTTGCATTGCTATTAACAAGCCCACAACAGCGAGAGCGTCGATGTCGGTCATCATTTTTATCGAAACTGAAGTAACAGCCGGACGAATTCACCGGAATGTGTGTGGTGACTTCCGTTAGTCCGGCCGATTGGTCTCCGGCGGCCTGCGCAGGCAGACCGGACCGGCCGGCCGGAACGTATACCTTAATATAACGCGAGTTGTTGCAGACAACTGCAAAAGTCGCAAGATCTGTTTCGGCATAACATCCAGTGGTGTATTTATAACTTTTTATTTTTTTGGTGGGGGGGGGGTACTACGCCGGTTTGCACCCATAAATAAAAATATTTTATTATTATTTAAATGCAGTAAATCAGTAAGTTATTTACGTGCTAAAATATTCATTTACATTTATATGATAATAGGTATATTTACATACTTAATATTTAAATAGCCATGCTTTTGAGGGCGGGCAAGAAAGGTAGATTTTTACAATTGTGTTAGAAGTCGTTTGAGGAGGGATTAATAATATTTTATAATTTTAAATAATATATAGGTTAGTAAAATAAAAACAAAATAACAATTATTATTGGATTTGGATAGTGCACGTTCACTTGTGCACATACGATCTACCACTGCTACTACCTACTTTAAAATATTTTATTCAGTTGATATATGAAATTGTAAATACTAATACTAATACTAATAATAATATAATACTAATATAATATACGTATAATAATATAATATAATAATAATATAATACGAGTACTAATAAAAATAACAAATAATTTTTAGTGCTTTTACATTTCACCAAATTATCATTTTGTATTTTTAATTTTTTTTATGTATTATATTTATGGTTTTTATGTACCGCATGTATATTAATATACATAAATACAAAATAATATTATGTGTTATACTCATAGAAATAAGTACTGACCTTAGCTTCGTTTATTTTGATGGTAAAATACGAGTCCAATGTTTTTTTTTTTTATTTCTGTTCGGCTCCATTTCACTTAGCTAAGATTGATTAAATGGATTGAATATTTTAAAATATTAAAATACCGATGATATTGTCGTCAAACGTCAAATGTGCAGTATACATATGCACTTGCGTCGTTTCGTCTACTTACACACCACGCATACACACATACACTCACGCACTAGCTGTATCTTTATCGGCTTTATCTATGATCAGACAGAATAATAACCTATATTTCGTTCGAATTCAATATTTGAAACACTGATATTATCGCTTATGGGTTTTATTGTTTTATACAAGTTTATAAATGTGTAAAAAGGAATTAATGAAATCCAACAAATATTTCGATGTGTTTTGTAAATTTGTAGTCTTAAAAAATTCTCTGGGGGGGTGGAAACCCTCTACACTCCCCCCCCATAAATACGCCACTGCGTATCACGATATGCGAAGATAGAATAAAAATACCACCACGTACTCGTATACAGACTCATACCTATCAGATTCATACCCAAGTATGAAATAATTTTGATTCATGAAGCCTAGATTTTAAATTTGCAAACTTATTTTGCATATGATTGCATATTTAAAATTTTTGAGTATATATTTGCATATATACCTAATGATTATTTTTAGATTTAGAAGCAAATATTTTGTAAATATAATATAATATTAAATCATACAATAATTAACTTGTGTAAAATTATATTTACATAGGTATTTATATTTATTTTAACGGTCAGCCGTTTAAAAACAGTATTTATATATTTTTTATTTCTATATGTTTTGCATTAATTATTTAAATAATAGTTATCCAATATGGAAAATATTATTTACATTATGCCGTTGGCTTTTTAAAAACTTATTGTTTTTTTTTTTAACATTTTACATCTTTATGTATTTTCTTCAAATGTGAATTTTAAAATAACTAGGTATATAATATAATATATTGTTCTGAATTAACATTTATGTTTTTTTGCATATTATTGTTGGAAAATATTACCCATATTTAATACATACATATATGATATAATTGCATGTTTTTACATTTTCAAATGTATATTTCAATGAATTTATATGGTCATTAACATCCGAGCTATATTTATTATAGTTATAAAATAATGTCGATACGGCGAGGCTCGGCGATATCTTTTATCGTGTATGTACCAGCGAACGCTGTTGCTGTTGCTGTTGCTGCACAGTGCACACCAAGGTCCCATTTATTCGGCAACCCCCCACTCAACGACCTAGGTAACGTATTTTACACAGACTGACCGTGTTCAAAGTATATATTTTAGTATATTTAGTGCCAATATATTTAGTACAATCTAAATAGTCGTGGCTCTGATTGAACTGCACACCTGCAGTTGATGCGTGTTTATTACATAACTCAACTAAATTTAAGATGAAATATTTTCGAGTTTAGGCGAATATAAAATGTATTCAAAATTAATTTCCTATAACCTACAGAATGATGAATATATTTAAACAGACAGTTTATTCAAATTAAAATACATTTTTACTATTGTATCTATATTAATTTATGTGGTGTGCGCACCACCTATACTCGAGCCACCACTGTGTGCCTATTTTATAAAATTTACAATTATTATATAATAATGTTCTTTTGGTGGCACCTATGTTGTATTTATGTTCGATTTTATTATTATTATTTTTACATAACAATCTCAGTACATTTTCATATAGGTAACTACATTATTACACGTCCATAAACAATTATTTTTCCGAGAAAATAAATTCCTAAAAAAAATTGTTCCGGTTTTTATACATTTCTGAAAAATATCGATCCTTCGATTTTATTGTCCTGATCGACTTTTATCTCGACCTATTTTTATCCTAATTTTGACACGATCCCTAAAATTATATAGGTAGTTAATTTAATAATATTCGCCTCTACGCATTCGATTCGAACCGGTGGCAAAATGTGTTGTATACCAAGGTAAGGTATGTACTATATTATATCATACTAAATGTCACTCTTTTGGGTAGTCCAAAACCGAATTTTGGATTGCTCATAATTTAAGGGGAAGTAGAACTAGCCTCTCAAAGTTTTGTCTACCCCTCATTTTGCTTAGTTCATCGGGAGGTCAGGGGAGGGATATAGCCGACATAGCCCCCTTTGGAGAATACTAAAAAAAGTGATTTTTAGTATGTTATATACCGGAATGTATAACACTACACTTTGACATCAATCCGAGTCGGATATAACTGTTATTGAATTCACAGTACCGATTTAAAAATGTTCCCTCCTTTGCCGTGCCTATTATCGTATACTATTCCACGCGCGTTTATGGGAATAGCGTTCAATATATTAATCCCTTGCAAACACGTAATTTCTAAGGGGTTATGCATAGGCAACTTTTCTACCATCGTGCCTTGCTGTGTGTGTCGTGTGAGTAGGAAATGCTTATTAGTTGTGTAATGTAGTAGTAGGTGTATAATGATCACTATTCAATAGTAGTAATTAAAGGTTTAGGCTGTGTTTTTGCCTAATTTTATAAGAACTTTTCTGGCCGCTTTTTACTATAATCCAGAATTTGTTCTAAGAACATTTTAGAACTGTACAAGTAGGTACCTGAACAGTGAACTATAATCAATGAACATATACGTATTTTGGCAAAAAAAAAATAAGACCCCCACTAACCATTGCTGATACATTCTTCTCAAATTTAACATACTCGTAATTGTGTGAAAATAAATATAACCAGTGGCGTATTTATGGGGGGGTCCCGGATTCTGACCGCCCCCGCAGAAGCAAAAAAAATCATCAAAATGTATTATTTCAATTATTATTTATTATTTCACATTGTAATATTATTACTTATACATTACTTAACTATTTCAAAATTGTTAGATTTTTATTTTTCATAATATTTTTTAAAAATTTCCTATACAGAACCCCTTAAAATGATAGGTGTTGGGGCCCCACACATTATTGCCACCACACCACATGATTCTAAGGAGTATTATATAGGCATCTTCTTATACTTTTGAAAAACAACCTTGTGCTTGTGTGAATCGTAAATAATTATTAGTGTTAGTGATTTGTATCAAGACATTTCCACTCACCTCCATTATCGCGCTCAATAATGTCGTATAATACCACTGCAAAGTGTAAATGCAATAACAAAACTCGTTTATTTTGGTGTTCGTCTATTATGGATATTTGGTCTTATCGGTCTTTTTATACTTTTTACTTCATAGAGGTCCAATCCGGTCTGGACCGATTGCCAAAGGTTATATGTAAGGTCTGATCTGGTCCATCCATAACATAAATTCGATCTAATATTTGCCCGAGTTAAAGAATCGTAAATCTGGTTTAAATTTTAAACAACAATAATTTAGTAATTTAATTTTATATAATATACATACTACAATGTATTCATGTTTCTTATAATGTTGGAGCACGACCTATTCTAAGGAGTAACCAGTAGGCATTTTATGTGGCATGTATGTATTTTGGTCATATCAATGTGTGAGTGTGTATTAGCAGGGGTACGACACGGTCGTCAAATTCCTTTGTTCTCGTGATTCACGTTTCTATGACCTTAAACGCGTGTGTATCTAGTTGCCCAGGAATATAAGTGAACGTTACCACAGCAATTTCTCCGAAAAGAATCATATGTTTTACGATTTCTCATATTTATTTGAATTCAAATTCAAGATAACGCATAGTCACTATATATATATATTATAGAACAACTGAACAGCTATTTTTTTGATCAAAATTATTATTTTCTTACCGTCGTGTTTAATAATTTAATAAATGTTTTAAAATAATTATATGTTAGTATTTTCACTATTTAACCTTAAGAAGCCGTCACGTTAGCTTTGCTGTCTCGGTCTTTCTATCCAGGTATATAGGAAAATTAGAATTTGAATTCTGGTGGCTATAAGAATATTTTTAAAGACGCCCCGTACTCTTTATGCAAAATATACTGAAATATATTGAATTTAACATAAACACCAGAATTCAAATTCCAGTATCATAATATTTGCTGTATTAATCGTAAGATAGACTTGGACACAAATGCAGGTTTGACGTTATTTTCAATCGATATTGTTCGTCAATAGGCACTACTTTATACTTTATGAATACGGAACAATGTGGAATAACTAATAAGGCATGATAAAATATTGCAAGAAAGAATAAAAAAAGTAAATAAAAGCATAATTCAAATATAATGGTCGCTCACTATGTCTGTTATGATTGGGTGTGGGGTGGTGGGAATCGTAATCATAAAACCGTAAACCGTTCCTATGATCATGTGTGGTACCCAATTCTATAACTAATAAAACGGATACACGATCATATATGGTACCCACGTTATCAGCCCGTGTCGCTTCTGTTATGTTCATAGATAATAAAGGAATGGATGGGCCACCATATTGTTCAATTCTGTGACTGAAGAGCATACTCATTACCACATTGGTTGTATGTGGTTGTGGTCACGGTTACAAAAATTTATTATTGATAAATTATAATACATATTGTATAAAATATTGATAAAATAAACTAAAATCATGAACAATAAACATAATTAAATAATAAATTACATAATGAAATATAAATAATATCACAAACAATTGAACAATTGTCAAATAGCAAGTATTTTTGTCTAACATAATAGTCAAACATATTTTGAAATTTTAGCGGTTTACTGGGTTATCACTTATCATTCAAGTATCAATATTACCACAATTACTAAAACACAGTTGCTATTGTGGTAACGTATAATATGCTCTTCGTACACACAACATACCGTGTATTAGGTATAGGGATGGCCTATCAATTCCTTTATTATCTATGGTTATGTTCTGTGGTATTAGCATTGATTATATAATCAATGGTATTATTTAGTGTGCGTGAGCTGTAGATTCCAAGAATAATAATCGAATACCGATAATCATAATAATATAATATCAGGAAGCGTTTTAACATGGTGACTATGTTGGTGCCACACCATGCGTTTTAACTGGTCCTGCTGCTAGACCGATTATCAAATTTATCAACACAAACATGTTTACGACTCATTCCATGTACAGTACAGACGTATAATTCGTACGGTTGTGAAGTTAGCAAACGGTCCAGCAACCAAAACGTATATTATGTTACCTATATGATAGCCCCTGACTTCTAAATTTATGTTGATAAGAACATAGAATAAGGATGAGAACATAGAATAAGGATACTGCATATTTATAGAAGAGTACGATAGATAGCACTGTATCTGTGAAATAAAAATAGTAAAATTTACATAGGTACCTATCATCTCATTTTTCATTTATATTTGTTTGATTATTTTTTTTGATGTTTTTTTAGTTTTAGTTTTTCTGCATTAAAATTGTGTACATTTCGTATATTCTTAAAATTGACCACCCTCAACATGACTACTCTCTTATTCGCAAGTTTCTTAATATCCCCACTCTTTCTTTCCGTCATATTGAAGCAGATCACTGATTTGTTACCTCACTTCTAAATGGTATTCTTGATGTGCCAGATCTTCTTTTTGAAATTTCTTTCCATGTCCCTGCTCATCATACTAGAGACCATTTTCTTTTTCATATGCTGTCCCACTCCACATCGTATGGTAATAACATTTCATTGCATTCATTGCAAAGAATGCTTCCCCTTGCTAATAGTTATTTATTTCAAAAATATTGTTTATACTTCTGTCATTCTAATTACTGTTATCTTTGTTTTTATTTAAAATATTTTTCTTTGTTTATATTAGTGGGCTTTGATTAATAATAAATAAATAAATAAAAATGTGTCTACATTTCAGTCTTTGGTTTCATTGACAAGAAATATTACTAAATTTGGAATAAGTAATATAAGTACTTTAGAATTTAAATTCTGAATACAGGTTGAGATTTTAACACTTTTATTTTGTATTTTCCTGTAATGGTTTTTCATCAATGAGATATACCTACTAGACTATAGCTTATAATTTTAATCATAAAATATCCAAAACATTTACTGCAATGTATTATATTTTAATACAAATATTAAGAAATATGTTATTTTTATAATGGTATTTATTCAAAATTCTATAATATATATTTATATATATAGAAATACATAAAAAAACATTAATATGTTTAAATATACCTATATTTTAAAACTACAAAAATTATTTTTGTTTGTCCACATTAAAATTAAAATAACAATGTAGGTATATAGGTACCTACATAATAAGTATACATACTATTATACTATAATAATAAAAATGTAATATATCATTTTTAAATTTAAATTGTGTTTATCATATTCAAATTTTCAAAAATAACACAATAATATTCCTATATATTTTATATTATTAATTATATTATATTTTTATTTATTTATCCAAACATATATTTTTCAATATGTCTGCGAGATTCCCTTCTGTATAGTCTGTGCTACCATGCTATAGTAAACAACTCGCTTACTATCTTCATTTACTTTTCTTACCACCGTACCTGTAGCATACACATAACCAGTTAATGTTCCTCTAGCATTTGATTTTAATTTTGCTACTAGATCCAAATGAGCATCACTATAAATATGTACATATGTAGGTAAACCAACATGTCTCACATAATCTTTATTTTCAAAATAAATCTTTAACAAATCTATCATATCGTCACCATCATAATCCTTAGCACTTATTGCTTCTAATCGAATTTTTCTCAGAGTATCGCCTGATTTCAATTTTTGATTATTGCCCCTGGCATATTTACTTGGTGAAAGAGATTTCACAGCCTCGTCATCATATGTAAATGCTTTTGTATTTTTTAAAATTCCTCTAACCAAGTCTCTTTCTATACCCCTGACATGATTTGTCAGAGCGTTAGCAGGATCATTGTAGTAATGTAAACTAGAACTCCATACAATAACCAAAATATTTCCATTAGTTTGTGGTTCCAATACTAGTTTAAAACTTTTACAACCAGGATGACTACAATACATATAAACATAACTATACAATTGTTTAGAATATTTTACTGATTTTATATCAACACACGTGTTGTTTACCGTTGGCACATGTTTTCTGAATATAATTGGTATTTTGATGTTGAAAACTAATAGTACCTTTGTCATTCATATACTCAATAAGCGACCATTCTTTCTTTGTAATTAAAAATTGACTTTTTCTATATGTGCAACCACTAAATGTTTTTTCATTGTATATCCTGCAGCTTGTGCTATCTGGAAATTTACTTTTTGAACCTGATGGTAATACAACACCAGACTTCACTGGTGTTGTCTTCATTAAAGCATTCCTCAATAGACTCTCCACTGGTTTGTATTTATCATTTGAACTTTTTATCGGTGTAACAGTGTCCTCCTTGCTCACTATTGGAGTACTGTTAACAGCAACGTTAAAATCCATAGATTCCAGATTACTTATATTATATCCAATTTCTCACCCCAAGAATTTTTAGAAAACATTAGCATTATATCACTTACTATTTCTGTATCATTGACAGTTTTAACTGATGTCCTCTTTAATAAATCACCCGTAAACGGATTAATTATATTTTCTTGTATAACATTTGACACCGGAGTAATAAGCATATAATTTTCATTCCAAACATTGTACACCTATTTGATTCAGTATTAAATACATTTTTTTGATTTTTCACATTTCCACTAATCTCCAAGTCAGACAAATATACATTATCTATACTGTTGTTTGAATTTACCTCTATTCTCAAGTTGGCACTATCTGTTACACTTGAAGTACTATCCTTGAAAACCGTATACGAAGATGTTTCATTATATATTTTACTACAATATATTATATAAATCAACCTTCTATATAAATGGCAATTTTTAAATGTTTACAAATAATATCAATTATTTGTGAATTTAATTTTTCAAAATCATTTCTAGTGTACTTTTTGTCTTCAATACATTTCATTATGCTCATCATTACATTATTATCGTTTAACGAAATAATAGATTCGCTTGGCTTTTTTAACACACGAATTAGTTTTCGTAGTTTAGAATTGTCTCGAAGAAGAGCTTTGGAAATACTATTTTTTATATTATTATCAATTTTACCAAAGACTGATATGCAAATGTAATTTACACGGTCGTGTGTAAAAGCAGGGGTACGACACGGTCGTCCAATTCCTTTGTTCTCGAGATTCGCGTTTCTATGACCTTGAACGCGCGTGTATCTAGTTGACCGGGGATATAGGTGAACGTTACCACAGCAATTTGTTCGAAAAAA
>JAIPRL010013050.1:0-11121 GCA_025469235.1 Pemphigus obesinymphae
TGTCGACGCTGGCCTGCCTTCGCGGCGGGTCAGAAGCCCGTTGGTCCTCTTGAATAGCGCACAGCGCTAATATAAGGTGGCCGCGGGGCTGGAAACGGCAAAACCCCTCGAAACCACAAGGACCACTATTACAAATCCTGATGTAGGTAGTATATAAAATTGAAGTACACGAATTACACTCAAAAAGTGTCACACTTAAACGAGTTTCAATTATAATGTGTCACACACAAAAGGGGTTGCACCTGGTAAGTGTTGCTCTCGAGCTAGTATATAAATAAATAAATATATATTATAGGTACATATAATATAATACTAGCTTGAGTGCAACACTTACCGGGTGCAACTTTTTGAGACTATTTGTAAGTTCATCACCTTTCGAGACTCCAGATCATCTTTGTAATTATCGGCTAATTGTATAAATTTATCTTCGCTTTTTTCTGAATCAAACAATGACTGAAAATTATTAAGAGTAGTCTTATGATTGACAAACTTTTGTTCAAGTTCATTAATGTAAGAATCCATGTATGGAATAAATATAGATAAACGGTAGTATTCTTTGGTGGATTTTGTTTGAATATTCATTCTATGCCCTTGTCTTCCTATAACTCTAGGCATTGTTATTTCCACTTTAAATTTTTCAGGTAAATCAAGTGCAGCTGTATATATTTGTTGAAATGTTTTTTCAGCACTATTTCTATAAACTTTCATTTCTTCTAAAGTTTCATTAGCTAATCTAGTTGCTAATCTCAAATCAATGTTAACTTTCTGCAAATGTTTTGATAGGAGTAAACCAAATCCAAATTCTTTTGTTAATATTAACAATGCAATAATAAATTCTTCAACTAATATTGACTTTTGTAAGCGTTGTGCCTTTCCACTTGTAACATTATCATTCCATTCTGATATTTCACTGAAAGACTACAACAAATTCAAAAAGCTCTAGAAAATCATACACTGCGTGGTATCGTTCAATTCATCTCGTTGCGCAACTACGTTTTAGTGTTTTTACTGTTGTGCCGTAAGGAGAATCCATGATTTTCTGTGATAAAACATTTTTTCGTTTAGGAAATATGAAAAAATCTCGAATTTCACTAATTAGGCTTAAGCAATTTGTAATTGGTAGCAAACTACATGATTTTGATACAACAAGGTTTAAAATATGTGCAGAACAATGAACATATATCGCAGAAGGGTACATTTTTCTTATGTGGGATTGAACGCCGTTATAGTTTCCCGACATAGCCGCAGCACCATAATATCCTTGTCCACGAAGGAATTTAAGCTCTACACCGAATTGTTTAAGGCTTTCTAATATTAAGTTTGCCAAACCTTTTATATATATATATTGGCATCTGGGGGGGTCCAGACCCCTTGGACCCCCCTCCCCCCGTAAATCCGCCACTGGTAGAACCTATCCACCTGTGTATTCCTTTACTTTAAATATACCCATAAGTGTATTGTGTATACTTATAACATGTCTATAATACGATATATGCCTATATTATGTATATACCCGGTGACTACTTGGCGATTCCGTTCATGTACATGGCGAGTGCGCTTATTCCGCGAAGGACGTAAATCAAATTTGTGTTTCTAAAGTAAACGCGAATGTTCTCAAAATATGTTTTCATCGTCGAAACATTCTTTAATCCTCATCCTCTCTAACGCGCGAATTTATATGCAAAATACAATTTCAGTATATAATACTCAGATATTCAGATTGACGTACAAATATAATATTAACTGTATTATCTCCTGCGCAGACGTGTGCAAGGTAATTTAGGCGGATTTATCTAATAAAAATACCCATAGGTAAAGTAGGTAGGTGTATCATACATTATATAAAATCTGTCTTCTAGTAAAATATTAACGAGGAACAAAATGAGAACGTCCTCTCGTCCTTGTGTTATTGTATATTATGGATTCGAACGAAAACGAGTATTATATTATACCGACATGTATTTTGTATTAAGACACTATGTCTAGAACGGAAATTTACGATAACATCGCACAAATGTAATTATTTTTTTTCAAGAGAAAAGTAACATATAAAAGTAATGTATACGTCGTCGTAATGGCATAATATGTATAGCTACATAAAAAAAAAAATCGTAATAATAGTATATATAACATAATAAAACAAAATAATTTTTAATGGAACATTATTTTCTATCTGGATGTCTACACCAACTGCTGGACTTATTCGCTAATTTCTACACATTTTACATACATTAATTATGATATTTTAATACCTCAAATAGGAAATAGCAAACATATATCATGATTTTACACTATACCTATAAATGCATTGGTTTCTATAAATTCAATAAAAATAAAAATCTATCAAAATATTTTCATTTTACATAAGACATATAATATAATGTGTATAAGTACCAATTGGAAATCTAAAATTAAAAACTAAAAATTAATATTTACATTTTTGTTAGTTCGACATTATATACTCGTATGTTCATGAAACGTGGATATTGAAACCATAATAACTGAGATCCACTAATAATAAATAATTATTTATGTTATTATTCAATTCATTAATTATATCACCTCTAAATTTATCAGTATTATAAACGTCAAATGTAATAATATTTGTTTAATATACTAATCCATATAAGAATCTGCAGACCATAAGCCGAATTATATGACGTCCTATTTAGCCATAGATTATATTCATTAATAGTTGGGTAACTTATCAGCGTCAAATTATTATGCGTATTAAAACAATATTTTCAACTAATTGATTATAGTTTTGGTTTCCTAAAATGGTATGCTTAATTAAATTGTACCTCAGTATTGCTATTATCCACAGGGTGTGCGTGTGACTAAACAAGTGAGTTACGGAATTTCGGCGAGTATCTTCAGACGTTCTCATCCCCCGGTTTCATATATACTCGTTGTTCTAGTCCAAAAACAGTTTTGAGCCCAGATAAATTAAATTTCATTTAGATAAATATAAAGATGTCATAATAATATTATCTAGATAAAAATAAATAAAATAATATTTATCTAGATAAAAATTTGATAAAAATATTTTTAGGTATATATTTATTTTTTTTGACTGTAAAAATATTTTAATATTTTTCAAAGATTCTTATTCAATTTATAAACAATATAATACTACATTGAAATGAAATTATGGTACCCATTAACCTCAAAAATACAGGTTTAATTTTCCTCCACTATCCATTTTACTACAAAACAGGTCTATTCCATTTTCCTCCACTGACCATAGATAGATAATATACTCATTTTGGTTCACCTATATAAAGTTGGGTCACTTGCATAGATTACATGTATAATATTCTTCGATTTGTTGTATAAGTGAAATACCTCGCCGAGTAAATATTATAGAAAATTAAATTTGTTTTAAATGTATTTATATAAAATATATATTTGCGAAAAAATTTTTGGAGGGAAAATGTTATTTGTAAAGGAAAAAGGAAATTTTTTTGGTCTTCAAAATTTATAATTAAAATTAATATGTACCAGATACCCAAATAATAATAAAAATTAATCGTTTCGCCCAAGATTCCTTGTAGAATTTGACAGAAAACACAAAATATAATAAAAATAATAACGTATATAAATAAAATAAGTAGGTACATTATTTCATTTTTTCATTCATTCATTACAATAATAATTATTGTATAACTTTAAATTTTTTTATTTATACTTTTAATATATTATTAATGGCGCCCAACTAGGTTTTGTTCACTACTCATAAACCTATATACTTGATACATTATACACTAAGGGGAAACATAAAATATATGGAATATACCACTCTTTTATAAACATACAAGCATATAATAAGGCATCGTATATCGTTTATTATACCACTTTCATATTATAAAGACTATATTTGTAACATTATTTATTAAACAACAATTAAAGACAATTTATTTTCCAAAATTCTTACAAATATTTATATAATAATATAATATTTATAATACTCTAGAATTTTGATTCCATTAAGACAATAAATATTGTTTATGGAAAACAATTTATTAAAAGATAATTCCATAAAAATTAATATTACACTAGAAGATAATAACTATGACATTAGTAGATAGGTACATACTTTCATTCAAGACAATCTTTTCTTAATATCACACACACAAATAAAAAGTAAATTATAGTAATTTATATGTTTAACCACAATAAAATTATTACATTTGTAGTTTGTGTTATAGATAGATATATTATAATTTATTTAGCAGTATTAATGTTTACAATGTTGATATATAATATATTAGTATTGCACTGCAACGTCTATCACTAAGGATGAAATCCTTGTATGGATAGTCGCGAGTCTCTAAAAAATAATTAAAGTTACATTAAATATAAAACAAGATAATAATAATAAAAAAAATAAATAAATAATAATAATAATAATAACAATTATAACAATTTTAATAATACATAATTAAAATAAATGAAGAATATAGTTATAGAATTGACAATAATAAATAAAAATGTACATGAAAATAAAATGTATAGTATTGATAAAATAATTTCACAACATTAGTTCATCTTTCATCAACCATCTCTTTACTAACAACTTAAAAATTGCAAATTGTTGAAAATGTTTTATTTCCGTAGGGAGATTTTCGTATACTCTTAATCAAGTTATAAAATAGCTATTATAAAACTTTGCGGTGTTTATTTTGGGAAAAATCAGGTTTTTGGATCTCGTGTTATTAATTGTGGATCACCGTCTGAGGTAAATTATTTTGTGATATGTAGTATAAAGTTTTTTTATAATATAATTGTTGTATGGATAGTATTTTCGTTTTTAAGTGTAACTGTTTACTCGAATAAAGCCAAGGTTTACGATGTATAATTTTTAGAGATGTGTTCTGTGCTACCTGAATGCCGGAAATATATTTATGTGCAGCTCCTCCCCATACAACTATACCATATTCTATTATTGATTGCGATAAGGTATGTATTTTTTAACCAGTGTAGATTTTAAAATTGCCATATTATAGAGAGTGTATAATCTACTTAATTTTAAATTTAATTCTGAAATATGATTATTCCAACGAAAATGTTGGTCTAATGTAACGCCCAAGTATTTGGTATTGTTAACTCTATTTATGACAGGACATTTGCAATGGCGAACTGGCAAGGTGGGACAGTGGGAAATAGTCCTACTGGGCCGCATGCATTTTAAGGCCGCCGGCTGAACCATGTAAATATTTAAACTTTATAGTAAAATAAAATAATATTGACCATCAAAATACATCTATTTAGGCATATTATAATATGTTTTTATTAAATAAATTAATATAAATTTAATAATTTTGGTTTCTACGTGCATTCGTAATTCCCGAATACCGCCTCTGCGAGAGTATAAACTACGAACGCATATTGCCCATGTAGCCATATTCAGACATACATTAGCACGTCATAATATATCATATTTACGTGATATTTCACGTTTAACGTTTGTAATTTTTTTATTTAACTTGTAAATATGAATTTTTAGAAAAAAAATCGGAGCTGTCAAAAAAAAACTTAAATATATCTAAATTGTTAGATTTTTATTTTTCTTATATTTCTTCAAAATCACTTATTCAAAACCCTTTAAAAATCGCAAGTGTTGTGGATAAAAACCTTGCACCTGATACATCTTTCTCATTAGAATTTATATATTTTTTTATTTTAATTATAAATGAGTAGTTAAAATATACATTCAAAATATATTCCATCAACCACCATTTACTATATATTACATAATAGTTTATGACTAGGGCAGAGGAATTGTAGTATTTCAGCATTTGAATACCTATTTGTTTTACATAAGTCACAAAAATACGAAGCAAGGTACCTATGTATATTTATTTTGCATATAAATACATTTTTTGTGTTTTTTTTTTTTTTTGTATTACTTAAAAGCTAGTTCTACCGTAATATCTAAAATGTTTTCATTATAATAAAAATTTAATTTAATTTTTATTAAATATAATTTATGTTTTTTCTCAACTTTTATAAATTATGACTAATTAGCCTTTAGCCTTTTTAGCCTTTAGGACCAAGTTATCCAAATTTTAGAATCAATATTCAATTTCTTATTTTATCCATGTAAATGGTTAACATTTTCAAATACACATGGTGAAAATAATAAGTTAAAAGTGCTTGTATAGCCCAGTCTTTCGAAAAAAAGTGACTAAACAATAATTTTTTTTAAATTGAAATAAGTTTATAAACTTTATATGCAACAACTTTCTGCAAATGGTAGAGATTTAAAAACTCGTAAATAGCTGGTAATTATTAATACAATGAATAAACAAATTAATGAATCAATTAGATCTGTTTAACAACAAAATATAGATATATGAAATTATATCATACCTACACTACCATAGTACCTATATAATGACCTAATTAATTAAAATTTTACCTAGTATTTATACCTATTTATATTATAATAATTCACAATATTGATTTAATATTTTATATTTTCAAAAAAAAAAAAATGTATTTCCAAAAATTTTTTTTTGATGGGTGGGAGGGTTTAATCATTTTGGAGAGTTAAGTCCCCTACAGTCTACCTCTAATTGGGCTAGTAACCCTGCTTTTCCACTGGGCCAGACACTCCTCAGTACACCTCTGGACATTTGCATTGTATAATGGATTTACATAATGGGTCGTGAGCTTTTAAGATAGAGATAATTGTAAATTTACATGACATTTATATACATTAGATCAGTGGTTCCCAACCTTTTTTATTCTACGCACCCCTTGTAAATTTTCAAAAATCTGATGCCCCCCCTCCCTTAAATTAGAATTGAAAAGACCTTTTTTTTTGTTTTAATGATACGAAATAATTATTTTTTATAACTAATGACATATATTTTTTTATCATTCTAAAAATAAAATATAAATCAACTTAATGTCTTAATAATATTATTTTTATATTTTTGAATACAATTTTGGAGAAAGCTAGAAAAAATTTAATGAGAAATTTGGAATTGTTTTTTCCTCACCAAGTCCATAATCCTTGGGGATATTTTTGAAAACGCGCAACACATAGCATTTTCCACATCCAATCGATTTCTTTGTTTGCTTTTTATTTGCAAAAGTGTGGAAAAACCAGATTCACAAAGATACGTAGATACAAATGGGATTAATGCACGGAGAGCTTTTTCTGTCACTTTTGGATAAGAGTTGATCATTAATGGCCAAAATTCCGTTAAAAACTCCAGTCGCACCTAGTTTCATTTTTTTTAACATATTCATATTACGTTCAAAAAAACTTTTAACCTTGCTTTTATGTTCTGGATCAACGTTTTCTAAATGCTGTTTTAATTTTGTAGGTTTCATAGAATCTTTTGATATAACTTTATTGCAAATAACACACTGAGGTTACTCTTCTCCATTAATATTGATGGATGTAAATCCATATTGAACATAACTTTCATCGTACTTTCGTTTTTTCGAACACATTTTACGTACGTACGTATCGACGGTAGTAATAGTACGGCTCAACTGTCGTGTAAACGTAAAGTCATGTCATATTACGTATATTTGGATTCCATTATCCGTTATCGGAGGCCGACAGATAGCCCGATTAGATTACATAATAATCATTAGAAAATACTCGTAAAATTGTAAAATTGTTATCAATAGGCGACCGTCCGAAACCTAATTTATTGTTTTCAATTTTATAAATAAAATATTTCTTGTTATTTCATCATCACTAAATTCCCCCCAAGCAGTACATAAATTCCCCCCGATTGGGTACCACTGCTGTAGAAATTACTTTATATGGCCATAGATAAAAAAATTTCAATTACATTTACCAAAGAAGGAAATGAAAATAGGTACACAATATACATTTGTATTATGTACCTATATTTTGAATTAAAATTTGAATTTAGAAATTTTAAGTTTGAAATTTAATTGAAAAAAAATTGGACAGGACGAGTGTGGAACCCGCAGGTTTTTTAATTTGGGTAAATGCAAACAAAATGTATAATTACTTAGATTCGCTTAAGCACATATACAGAATGAATGAATAAATTTTTCTTTATCATAAATCTCTATAACAAAATATAGATAGATAAAAATTTGAATTCAGAAATTTTAAGTTTGAAATTAAATTGAAAAAAAATAGGACAGTACGGGTGTGGACCCCGAAAGTTTTTCAATTTGGGTAAATGCAAAAAAATGTTTTCATACTTATATTTGATAAAGATATATATAAAAAGAATGAATACATTTTTTTCCTATTTGGCGAATTGGGTATGAGTGTGGGAATGACATTATATGGCTATAGAGGAGGAAATATCAATTAAATTTACCCAAAAATAAATGAAAATAGGTACTTAATACACATTTGTATTATGTACCTATATTTTGAATTAAAATTTGAATTTAGAGATTTTAAGCTTGAAATTTAATTGGAAAAATTTGGACAGGACTGGTGTGGACCCCGCAGGTTTTTCAATTTGGGTAAATTCGAAAAAAATTTATTCATACTTAGATTCACATATGGACATATACCAAAATAATGAATAAATTTTTCCCCACAGAGATAGATTACGATTACTGTAGAAATTACATTATATGGCACATTTTATAGGTACCTATAGCAAATAAAAAAATACATTTTTTGATACTAAGGTTTTTTGAATTAGTATGAGATTGAATTTGAAAAGCTATAGAAAAAGAAATTGCAATGAAATTTACTTAAGAACGATATGAGAATTTATACCTAATACACATATGTATTATATACCTATATTTTGAATTTAAATTTAATAAAGTTATTTTTTATTTCAAATATATCTGAAAAAAAATTGGACAGGACGGATGTGGACCCCGCAGGGATTTCAATTTAGGTAGACACAAAAAAAAATTATTCAAAATTATTTAAATATAAGTAGCTATACCAAATGAATGAATACATTTTTTGATACTAAGGTCTTTTGAATTAGTAGGTATGAGATTTAATTTAAAAAGCTATAGAGAAAGAAATTAAAATGAAATTTACTTAAGAAAGAAATGATATTGGATACCTAATACACATATGTATTATATACCTATATTTTGAATTTAAATTTAATTAAGTTATTTTTCAAATTTATTTGAAAAAAAATTGGACAGGACGGATGTGGAACCCGCAGGGATATCAATTTAGGTAGAGAAAAAAAAATGTATTCAAAAATATTGAAGTTTAGGTACCTATAGCAAATGAATGAATAAATTTTTTGATAGTAAGGTTTTTTGAATTAGTATGAGATTGAATTTGAAAAGCTATAAAGAAAGAAATTCCAATGAAATTTACTTAAGAACGATATGAAAATGGATACCTAATGCACATATGTATTATTTACCTATATTTTAAATTTAAATTTAAGTTAATTTATATTTCTAATCTATTTGAAAAAAAAATTGAACAGGACGGAGGTGGACCCCGCAGGGATTTCAATTTAGGTAGAGACAAAAAAAATGTATTCAAAAATATTTAAGTGTAGGTACTTATAGCAAATGAATGAATAAATTTTTTGATACTAAGTTCTTTTGAATTAGTATGAGATTGAATTTAAAAAGCTATACAGAAAGAAATTAAAATGAAATTTACTTAAGAAAGAAATGATATTGGATACCTAATACATATATGTATTCTATATCTATATTTTGAATTTAAATATAAGTTAATTTATATTTTTAATTTATTTGAAAAAAAATTGGATAGGACGGAGGCGGACCCCGCAGGGTTTCAATTTAGGGAGATGAAAAAAAAATGTATTCATTATTTTTTTGGTATAAACTATTCATATGACTATACTACTTATGACTATACTATCTATGACTATACTACCTATGTCTATAACACAAGATAAAAAGAAATTCAAATTTAATTTAATAATATTAATTTACTGTTTGCAATTTATGCTATTAATTTAAGAATCATCTTATATATTTAAAACTATATTTAACCTTCTTTTAATAATTATATCGAGTCACGTGTTCCCATGTGTCAATGTCACATTGTCACATATTTCACATGGTGATATATGTCACAATGTGACACATATTACACATATTTTCGTATAGTAAGTATTTTTAACTTATCTTAGAATATTAAAACTATATATTTCTTAAAAACACTTTTGAGGCCACCCATACTTTTACACAGAAAAAGATGAACACCCAAAACACCTCTTAAAAATATAAATTTAAATCAGAAAAGTTTACGTCGCATATAGCAACTACGAGGAGTTTATCGATGAAACTAATTTCGTTGGGATAACACGTAGAACGAAATTTTCTATGTATTGCAAGGTTCGTTTTAGTAAGTTATGCTACGTTCACACAGTGATAGTAGCGCATATGAGTAGCTGTCACGATATTGTTCTCCAATAATCATTTACGCATATTTTATAGGTCTTGATGTTTACTCTCGCACTATCACATTTTCATGATAGTGCGATAATACCTATCACACCAATATACGTAAATGATTTTGTGAGAGTACTATCGTGACAGCTACTCTCATGCGCTACTTTCACCGTGGTAACGTGGCTTTAATATAATAGTTTGTTAAAATATATGACTGTATTTGAATATGTAGCCACTGTGAACTTTGTAAGTCTCCGGTAATATTTTTACAGAATATCTATATACATTATTTCATCTTTAAGTCGAAATACAATATTTAGCCTAGCTATCTTTACACTCCCCGGATTTATGGATACCGGTAATCTTTCGGTGTTCCTCGCCGAAAAAGCGGGATTGATCCTCGGGTTAGTGGCATCCGAACGAGACTGCCGGTGGCCCGTAGACTCCGTGCTAACCCCGAACGGATACCCTAACACCCAGGAACTTCTACCTAGCCAAGCTTGACCATAAATCACTAAGTACTCCTTCTACAACCACATATAAATGCATAAGAAAAAGACTAAATATTGTATTTAGACTTGTATAAAGATATTCTGTAATTAATACAATTTACTGGAGAACATAATGTCCACGTAGGCCACATATTGTAGTATAGCCATATTTAACAAACAATTATATTATTAACTTACTAAAAGGAACCTTACAAATGTATAGAAAACATCGTTCTTAATGCTATCCCGCTGAAAGTGGTAT
>JAIPRL010013051.1:0-11121 GCA_025469235.1 Pemphigus obesinymphae
GCAAACCGCGTCTTGGAACACTGTGCTCCGTAGTATACATGGCTGTAGCGAATACCGTATACCTGATATTTTACTGGCGCAATTGATGTATACCTTTTTGATCCGTGAAAAATTCACCGGCGCAAAAGATGTATACATTCCAGGTAGTCTAACATTTTCGACGCAATTGACGAACACCGAGGAATATAGGTAGCACTGGCATAGCAAATAGTTAAAACACCTTCCATGGCCCACATATTGTCAATGTATATATTTTGAGGAAAATACACTACACACCCTCATGTCATACCGTGTCTAGTCCTCTATATCTTAGTTTGTATTTTATTTTATTTTATTTTATAGTGGGTACCTATTACCTATATATTAACGTATCGAATTTTCAATATCAATGCACATGTTTATATATCACTATACACTATACACTACTGTATGTTTTGAATATAGAAGAAATAAATATTATATATAATAACCAAAGGTTATAATATATTATACTAAAAAATTCAAGAACAATTAGGTATTTAAAAATAATTTATAAACTTACAAATTCTGAACACGCTATACAGTTATTTGTTCAATAACTGTATAACTTAGTTAGACGAGGCATTTGGAGGCATCAACATTTTTTCACAACTAAATATTTTATATAAACAGTGTGTGTTTTATTTAACGAAATTTTATATTTTTTGGTTACAAAACTAGGTATATATTTAAATTTTGACATTATTTTAGCAAATTAAAAAAAAAAATGAGAAATTAAATTTTTGTTCAAACGATTAAAGTGAAAATGGTATAACATTTAGATGATTTGGTACCTACCTAGAAACTCATGTGATGTTAAAACTTAAAATTTAAAAAGCCGATCAGTAAAGGCTAAGGGTAGAGCACTTCACTCATCAGATAGTAGTATACTGGTGGTGGTTTATGAATGTATGGAATTTGATTTCGTTATTTTTCAGTAAATCCTATACTTTTTCCTTACGTGCTTATTTAAAAAGTATAAGATTATCCTGTCTGATAAACCTACTTGATTACACACTGGAAAAAACACAATACATGTAACGATTTGATCAAGTTTTGTTGTTCACAAAAATACTAAGATCCCCGCTTTGTTTAGAATGTAAAATTATAATTAGGTAACAAATGAATTTAAATGTTATACCTAATGCATGAAACGCAAGGCATTGATAATTACCTATATTTTTTATCTTATTTATAAGATATCGTATAAACAACCAATAAGTACCTACTTATCTTATTTTTCACTATAAAGTTTTGTGCCTTTATCAATAAAAAGAATTCGATTTAAAAATATTAAAAATTTAAAACTCTTAATAATAACTCTTAACTTAATAATTAAAAAATATTTATGACATTTTTTTCATGAAAATTGAATACCATTTAAAAAAATGCCAAGGGAGGATTCACCCCCTATATCACCCCCCCCCCCTCCGTCAATACGCCACTGATGTAATTAATATAGTAACGCTGTCCAGTTTTCCGCGATACGAATATAACTATACATACGATTTATAAAATTTGGCCTTATATTCTTGTACCTACTCTACCAAACGCTTTTTCGGAAATATTGTTGATCATTTTTTTTAAAAAAATATTACTAATAATACTAATCACTATACGTAAATATAGTTTTATATAAATATAACAAAATAAATGCATCTTACCGTTTTTATTCATAATTTTGGCTATTTCGATCCATAACAATTTGGTTACACTCTGTCTTTTGTAGTACATATGAGTGTAATCGTATAAACAACGATACTTTTGCAAATATTTAATCAGGATATCATCTTCTTCTCTATTAAAACTGTTAAGTGACATTTTAAGTACAGTAAAAGTACATTTAAATTTAAGTACCTATATTTAAATATTACGATTCTGTACAGTGCACACTGCGCGTAGATCAGGCGTTCCGATCATTGGTAAGGGCGGGTAGTTGTATAGAACGTGTAGATACGACTGTCGTGGCTACCAGCGAGTCACGGCCGAACGATTGTTAGACGATACGTGTATTTTATAGGTTAGGTACGTATGCGTATGCGATGAAATCCCGGGGAAATTTTCCGTATAGCCTTCGAATGTTATTGTAACCCATCCAGTTTATCTGCGCCCTCGGTGACGTCACACGTTTGACCAGATCAGGGGTTCAAAAACATTAATTGAACAGTTACGGCACGCGATTGTATGTACAAAAAATACTTAAGAACAAAGGTAACGAGGTAAAAAATGAAATATTTATAATATTATCTTTTGATGAAAATATAATTAATTATACTTCACATTTTTGAATAGGTTGTTATGAAACGCCCGGGATTAAAATCATATAAACCGATCGTAATTACTATATAGATTATTATTTAATTTTTAAATGGCTGAATATAAATTTATATCAATAATTAGCGGTACAATATAATTTCAATATTATACAAATTAAAATATAATACTTATTTCATCTATTACCTATGTAGGTATATTATATACCTATCATTTAAAACAAATCTATACCAGAAAACTCTTACTTTACTTCTTCTGTGTGAAGAAGTGTGTACAGGAGGAAAAAATCAATTGGGTATAAAACCAATACATTTATCGCTACGCTCAGAATCTAAATGTAAAAAAGTTATTAACAAATTAAAATCAGTTTTCAAAATCTTTATATAATATTATTTAATTAATCACTACGGTGAATAAATACCTAATATATATTTTCAGTGTGTAAAACTCAACCGCCAAATTGTCGTTTTAAAGAAATAAGTACCTACTTATTTTTCAAATGACGAGTGTAACACTGAACGACTCATTTATAGTTTATTAATATTTGAATATATCTATACTCGTATATTTCAATATTTTTTTATAGGTATATTATTTTATTATCTATCTGTGCAATTTTTATATGCCTATTGATAAAATAATACCTATGATCTTTATAAAATTTAATTTATTTTTTTTTATTTAGTTAACTATTTGGGGATTTATCGTAAGGTTGAATAAATATATATTTTATGCAATATTTATAGATTATAAACATTTTAATTAAGTTATTTGAAATTACTTAAGTGTCACGGTAGATCAACGATACATCTAGACTTAAAATAATTTGTTTTAAAACTCTTATCGGTTGGGTTTTAAATATTTTTCTGTAGGCTGTTTTCAACTACTTTCGATTATTTCCAAATGATTCGTAGTGGTTATACACACTGGTAAATACACTTCGTATTATAGGCCGTCATTGTTGATCACCAACATTTGATCGCGAGAATATATGAAAACCGGTTTTCTACTCCCGCCATAAGGGTATAATGCCCAAGGACATTACAATGAGCAGGTGCACAGTTTTGGGAACCGGTCATTTAATGTCTACATACAATAGTGTTTGGAATGTAAAACCTGTACCCATATTTTTGTTTGTTTCATTTCTTGTTCAGTGAAAATACTAAATAAATTGTTTTTAATTTTTTATGTTGGCAGGTATTAGACTATGACTATGGTATTGTTCGTCTTCCAGACATACTATTATATTATGTAAATCGTTCGTCTTTATCGTCACATTTCATTTTTTCATTAGTACCTATACATATTTTTTAGAACCTTGTGATTGGGTGTACCGCAGAAAATAAAGTATACGCTTTTTGTCATATTTCCGAGCGACATAACGTGCAATCTGTTACAGAAAACTGGTGAGTACAATATTGTATATATTATGTACATTCTTAACTCAAAACGTAAACGTAATATTATAATGAAATACGCGTCCCTCCATTTACATCGTCATTGATTGAGGTTATGTTTACGAGTCAGAAAAGTGTCACTGATTTCGTATTGAGATAAATTGTCTCACTCTAGTCTGAGCATAGTCCATTTTATATTCTCTACCTATATTTAAACTATTAACTAAGATATACTAAGATATATATGAGTATATCATAGTTCGTGATTTAAGTTCAATCAATAGTACAGAAAATAACGGTGTAATTTATCGAATTACAGGTTATCCATCCGGCTCGTAAACACTGCACAGCTATTAACGCGAAACTCAGATTCACCTACAAGTCGTGACGTTTGGATCAAAGAACTCGTAAGTGTTAATTATTATAATATAGGTACACAGCTTAGATCATATTATAAAATAGATAGAACCATTGACTTATAATATTATAGACCGCACATTATACTCATTTTGCATATAAACTTTGAAGCCAACATAGGTATATGCGAAAGAAACAGCCTCTGAATTTATTTTTCAAAGACATTATTGATTTGATTATAATTTGAATATAATAATGGTACCTATGTACGGTTATTATGGTAACCTGATTTTAGTAACTGTGGTAATTGTCAAGAAGTGTTATAAAATTGTTTATGAGCTCTTTAAAAGGATCAAGTTCATTTATTCTCCCGAATAAAATGATATCGATCACGGTATTCGATATCAATAGACAATAATCAATAGTGACGTTAAGCATGATGCTCGGCGCATGCGTATATGATGTTTATTAGTAAATTCGAAGGCAAATCGTGGCTAATGATGGCCATATGTATAATCGACGTCATTTTATCCATTGTGTATAATCTAAGCTATATAGTGTAGATTACCTGTGTTTAATATTGTGTTTTTATTTTAGTATTACTATAATTCATTAATTATAACAGACTTTATATATTAGGTACATATTATTATATAACTATAAGAAAATACATACACATTATACAATTTAAATCAAATATAGGAAACTTAAACCGTCTGGTTTTCTTGTATAGACTTTTAATAAGGTCGATATTAATTATATTTCTCAACGTTTTTTAAAATTAATTACCTATTTATTTTAAAATTTACCAAACACCAAATCGAAGTTTAATGTTTTCACATTTTGAAGAAAAAGAAGACGTTTTAAACACCAAGCTGTACCCGGGTTTCTGCCTGTAGCCTAAGAAAATGCAAACAAATTATCTAGTCAAGTGATATTCAACCTTTTATACTTCTAGCCCTCATTTTATCAACAGTCAAATAGTCAAATGGCCATTCCCCCATACATTTTGAACTCGAAAATGAATCCATAACTTGTTACAGTAATTTTTATCACAATAATTTCCCAAATTAGTTTATTTTTATCTACATCATAATAATACATCTATAGGTACATATTACATAAATTATAGATATATATATCTAATATTCTATATATATATATATATATAGATATATATATATATCTATATATATATTATTCTAATATAATCTATATATTATAGGTATACACAATGGAAATTAACGTGTTTAAAATTTTAACTGTTGAATAGAAAATACATTTTCTGATATGTGATTATTTGATTTTCGCATAATAAAGTTCTCGTAATTTTGTCACTAGATACTATATTCCTTTCCATGCAGTATCTAAATTTTCTCAAGGAATTCTGTCGATTGTAAACCAATAATCTAGTCACTAGTAAACCTCTTTATTTAATTGTAAGATTAATCACTCATTTAATTTTTTTTTTGCAGTGAAAATGTGTGCAGCCCATAATTTAACAGAAGTGATGCTTTTATCAGCATTAAGAGCACACAACAGGGATGTAGAGGCTGTCACGGAGTCACTAAATACATGGCTACAAGATACACAGTCATTTTCTCTCAGTCAGCCGATCAGAGAGATCTTACAGGAGAATTTGAGAAATGGTAATGTAGGTAAGACAGTGTACCTATATGGTTGGATCGATTGTGCAATGGTGACATTGCAGTCGTCACTAGCAATAAATCAGAGATCCATCGCATCATCATCTAACCAAACTGCCCAGCAAACATCCCAGAATGGCATCATTACTTCTACTGTTAGTGCAATTGGTATAAGTGAAGAACAAGTCGCCCCTTCATCTGATGTTATTGGGGAACTTGAATTTCAAGATGTAGAATGGATCGATCGCTCAACTTCATTTGGAGAAATTCTATGGCCACAAATAACAGAAAGAGAAGGTGCATAATACATTACACATGCATAATACATAATATTTAGATAACGTCTTGAAAATTACGTTTATAAATTTGATAATAACTAATTTTCCTATAAAACAAATTTAATATTAAATATTTTATTTTTAACAATTGTCTAATTGTCTATACATGTCTCATACATTTCTACAGTAAAAATATCTATTTTTTTGACCTGCAGGTAGATGGTTTACTATTTTTGGTCTTAAATAATTGTATTTTAATCAAATAAAATAATAAATAACAGTTTTAATAATAATTTTTCTAAGAAAGTATTTTTGTTATTTTTTTCAAAAATTTTAGGTTGATTCATCTTACGACAATAACTTATTCTTCTCAAATATAGATATAGATTTTATTAATGGTTTTGGAATTCTGGTAATTTTGGATCATGTTTCAGATTTTATAATTATTATTACTTAGGTTTTTTTATAGGGATTACGGTGTAGAATATTATTATTGTTGTTACTAGCTTTTAACTACATTATATCTTCACATATTGCTGTATATTTTATCACAATGTATATTTTGAAGTAATCGCTATGTATAAACATGATGAGTTTATACACATTCATTGGTATTTAGAGTTTTATCTCCCAATATATTTTGTTAGTTTGTTGAATCCATCATCTCATTTACATATCTCCGACAGAATAGATCAAACAGGTATATTCGATCACCATTACAACCTAGACATAAAATCAATTTAAAGATAAATAGTAAATACCTAAATGTTTTTATTACATTTTATAACTATTTTTCAAGTAGTAGAATAAGTTATTTTTTTAATTTAAATTTTTAAAGGTAAAATATTTTAAGTATTCATTCAAACTTTAATGTAGGTACCCAACTTCCCATTTAACTATGTCAATGTACATATTACTAGAATACTATTTAAATATGACAATATTGCTTTTCAGTATACCTACATAATTTAAAATTATATGAGAAAACAGTATATAATAGAAAATTCATTATTTTAAGTAGCTTATCTTAATACATAATTATTTTATATTTTATTTTTAAATATATCACTAAATATTAAATATGGCTAAGTTGGAAATTGTTAAAATTAACTCGCTATTTTTGTAAATTCTGATTTTTTCATAATTTAACATAATATATTATATAATGTTAATATTATTATAAAATACTATATTGTAGTATTTTCTTTAAATTATTTTAACTCCAAGTAGGTATGATATATTTGATTTAATTTGAACTGATTTCAGGTTAATATTATTATGTAGCTCTCCTTATTTTTATTGAAATGAAACATTATAAATATCTATTGATATACATTGACATATTTTAAATCAATTTATTTATTTTGAAAGTTAAATAGAGGTTTAAGATTTTCACAGTTTGAAATTCCTGGCTATACTCTGACTTTATATAGATTCAGTAAAAAAATAATCTAACCACTAAAGAACCTCCCTCAATAATTATAATCACCATCTCTATATTCCTTCCCATGCAGTATCTAAATTTTTCCAAAGAATTCCCCCGGTTATAAACCAATAATCTAGCCACTAGGAACCTCTTTACTTAATTATAAGATTAACCTGTAATTACATTTTTCTGCAGTGACTATGTGTGAACCCCATAATTCGATGGAGGAGGAGTTGTTGACGATGCTAACTGACCAAAAAAAGAAGATAGCGGCTATAATGGTATCATTAAGTGCATGGGTGCAAAATTTTGAATTTTTCACGGTCAGTCGGCAGATCAGAGAGATCTTAAATGAGAACTTGAGAAATGGTGAGATGGAAAAAGCATTGTACCTACAGGGATGGCTTGATTATGCTGAAATGGCAAAGCAGAGGGCAGTATCAATACATGAGGAAATGATGTCGTCTACAGAAGAATCGTCAACAATATGAGCTCAATATACGTAAAACGTATGATCCTATAAAATAAAATCTAAAATAAATACTTTTTTTTTAACAACACATTATTATTTCTTTATTATTTTTATTACTATACCATATTTTTTTCGTTACATATAATTAAATGAGACAATAATATTTAATAAGAAATTAATTATTTTGTATACATAGAAATAATTTTCAAATTTAATTTTTTTTAGGCCATAAAATATGCATGATTAATTTCGAAATTGCTGTAATTACACATTTAATCTATCAATAATAAAACAAAAATTGTTGTTAAATATTTTATTTAAATTATTATAGGTACATTTAAGTATATTATGACATTAATATATAACTCCATTCATTTTAATATATACAACTCAATATAACTACTCAATATATACATATAAATTTATATAAATAAATAAATAAATATATAAAATATGTATAATTTTATTATTATCATTATTATATAAACAGGTATACATATAATCAATGGTATCTAATACATGTATAGTGAGGGCTTGAAAACGTTATTCATGTTTTAATTAAAACTTTTAAAACAGAAAATTTTTCCTAAACATAATCAATAAACGAAAAACAAAAACCCAAAATATTTAAAATCACTAAACAAAACGTATTATTAAACCAATAACGATTAAACTTAACAGTAACATAAAAAAAATAAAACGTTTTTCATTATATAATATAGACGGCAAATTTGATTTTTTATAATAATTCTAAATATTCATAAAAATTACATATAGCCTATATTATAATGTTATTTTCAACAATATTTTGTAATGATTTATCAGTGTATTTATACTTACCAAGAAGTTTATTTTCATATAATTGCAAAACATAAGAAGAAGATACCTATTTAATAAAATAATACATATATCATTGTCTGTTTATATGATTATGTTAGTTTCTGTGTTTTAATCATCTCAAACACATAAACGATTATAGGCGACAATGTAGACTACCACATACTCGTATATTTAGGTATAATTAAATATAATTTCAAAGTAAAATTCTAGTTTAATATTTGTCATTTTTTTGTACAGAATAGAGCATTTGTGACTAAGTTTCGTAAACTTTTATTAAAATGTGCAAATGGATTTTAGATTCTGAGCGTAGCAAGGAAGCTAGTGGTTTTACAATGAACTGTATGTTTAGTATGTACTATGTTAATTTTTTTTTAAATTTATTATATTTTAATATACCTACAAACTACCTATCTATACCATACGGTATATTACTTACACCGTATACATACGAATACATATTATTATTATGTAATTTATATTTTATTATATTTGTTGTCTATTAAAGGGCAATTTTTGAGCTATTGGAATTCAACAAAGTGTGTATTTGGCTAAAATCAATGCTAGGCAAGTTAATGATTTTTTTAACTCGGTTAAAAAAAAAAAAAATGTAAAAATTTGTAGTTAATAGTTATTTTTTTCTTTACGATTGTTAGGTTAAGAGTTAAGTTAATATAAAAAAAAATAACTTATTAACTTAAGTTAAGTTAATTTTTTTTTTTTTTGAGTCAACATAACATTTGAGATATACAAGTATAATTTAGTAACTATTATTTTTTTGGAAATACTGTTAATTTTAACTTAAAGTATTTTAAAACTGTTAATAATCATTGACATAATATTATTGAAATTACTACAATGTATTTATAATAATAATTATTAATGTTAACAATAAATAGGTTCATAAAAATATTTAATTAGTAGGTACCTACACTTTTCTTCAAAATTCTAACAAATGGAAATTTCTCATTACCTATCTAAATATTGTTTATTGGTGGGAAATCTAATATATTAATCAATTTCTATTATGGGAAGATTATTATATAAATTATAATGTATAGTTATTCTTGTTTTATTTATATTTTCAGAAAATAAATAATTCCTATAATATAAGAATTATTAGAAACGCCAAAAATAACTTAATTTTTATTCAACCATTTTGACAATATACACAATATAAAATCAAAATGTATCTATTTTCAAACTTAACTGAGTTTTAATTAAAAGTAACTCGTTAATTAAAAGTTAATACATGCAAAAATAAGTTAACTTAATAAGTTAAGTTAATAAAAATCAAATACAAAAAGTTAAGTTACAAGTTGAAATTAACTTGTAACTTATATATATTATATATATATATTATAACCTAACTATTAACTTATTAACTCGTTTATGCCCATTGGCTAAAATAAAAGGCATGCTTATTCAGATAATATACTATATTATATACTGAAATAATATACCCGTAATATGATATGGTAACATTATAAAATTTTCTTTTGTGTAGTTATATCACACCAAACTACGCTCAGAATTGTTTTTTTCAAATGCAATACATCCACCAAGAGTATCCTATCCGATAAGCAAAGTGAACATTTTTTATATTATTTTTTAATTAAATACCTACCTCTTAATATAATGACATATTATTTCATAGTTAAGCTTTCAGTAGTTTAAGCTCTTAAGTATTCTGAATTTAAATGAATTTACTTTTTAATTTTTACAAAATTCTTCTTCTCCTTTGTCTCAACCCTAATCCTATATTTCCACTTAACTCAATGTTCTGTATTCTTTTTACTCACACCAGACTCTTCATAAAATTCTCTATCATATTCAACCCTCATTTTTGAACTTCCTTTTCACTTATTTCCTTTTACATATAAAATACAGACTATTTTAATATAAACAGTGTGAAGATAATTCTTATTCTTTGTAACTAGAGAGTTAATTTATATTCAAGTATGATTTTTATTTTTTGACGATATGCTATGCAATAATATTTAGTAATTACTAGTGAACGACATTTTATTATCTATTTATCAAACACTAACTAAACAAAATTTAAAGATTAAAAACCATTCAATGTTAAATAACATTTAAACATTAAACGAAAAAAAAAAAATTTAAATAACTAATAATGATAAACTAAATTATTGAATAACGTTTAAAAAAATTCATAATATTAAATATAAAAAATAAAAAATGTTTAAATGTAAAATAATGTTAAACAATTAAATTATTTAAATTTTAAGCCCTGTGTGTAGTTATGTAAAAAACCAGTGTTGAGCAAGTTACTTTTAAAAAATAACTAAGTTAAGTTACTAGTTATAAAATTAAAAGGTAACTAGATTATTTTTCATTACATAAATAAAATAGTATTACATTACTTTTTAAATTCAAAAGTAACTAGTTACAA
>JAIPRL010013052.1:0-11119 GCA_025469235.1 Pemphigus obesinymphae
AGATTAAAAAAAGCAGACTGCACACAAAACGTAATCCTATGGTATAATGTATTCATACGTTATTACGAAATATTTTACAGAGTTCTGAATCCATCAAGAAGAAGCATTAAATAGGCGAAGACGTTGAGACTGACGGCCGAAATATTTCTTCTTAACATCCTGCTCCAAAAAACGTAAACTTGCAATCCAAAATTTTTGATCAACAAGCAAATAGAATGGTAAATAGAGGCAATGGCCTCCTACCTCCAGTAAAACTTAGTAACAACGTTTTGGTGGCCATTTCAACGATAGACCAAGGCCGTCGAGATGCAGCAAACATTAGAGGAAAAAGATAAAATTTCGTATAAATAAGAAGTTCTGAACACATGGTTGGAGCGGAACAATGTGGCATCTACGAAGTATTGTTCTATGACTACCAAAGACGTCCAAACATATAATGACTAATGAGTATTCATTACGGGAGCTAGTCAAGTTGGGGTCAATTGGAACAGGCCAGGTATCCACGTATCGTCATGTGTTCCAGATCAAAGAAATGCACGTGTCAAAAAAATGACATGGTGTGTAATTCGGCATGCCATAATACTTAATTTTAAATTAATTTTAAAATTTTTGATTTTATATAAGACCATATATTTTATTGGATTTTTTACAATTGATATAAGTAATATAAGTATGAATATATAGACTTATATAGACTATATTTTATATATAAACTTTAAAAATACAAAAATGTTTATAGGTGTATATTTTTTAGGCTCAGTCAAGATTTTACTTGCGTTCACAGTGTTGTTTTTAAACATTGATTTTTTTTCAATATTGACTATTCACTTTTAATTTGATATAGGTATATAAATAAATATTAAACACATACCTATAAGTATTTTTCTATTTAAAATATAAATATTATTTTATAGACATAATATTATATTTATACGAATATTCAACTAATATTAAAAGTAGTAAAAATTAAGAAAATTTGTTTTTAAGTACCTATCTTATTTCTAGGTATACACTATACAACTAAAAACTTAAAATACAATATAGTACCTAAATAATAATTAAATGAAGTGGAAAAAATAAATAAATAATAGGTAGTTATCTATATTATAATACATTATTTGTTGTCATAATGATATCAGTAGATCAACAAATTAACTAAAATAACTTTTAAAATATTATAAAATTAATGTATTTATTAATGAATACAATAATATATTATTGTATTAATTGTACGGTAATACTCTCAGTTTTGCAATCAGCTTTATTGTGTAATCCTGTTTTGGCCCATCTATACCTTAATTATTACAATTCTAAATAATAGTATAATGATGTACAAATAATGTTCATTACAAGGCGACCATTGGCGTATGCAGGATTTTTCAATGGTGGGGAAGGCTTGAAAATAAATAAGTACCTAATCAGTAGACACAATATTAGGCATGAAAGAATAAAAAATATGCTTTTTTAGTGTTATAATAGAATACGGTTAAAAATATATATTATACTGTATTATATTATACATTATAAATTTTGACCTACTAAGGTCATTTGTTATTGGTGTAAGAATAAATTTATATGGCCATAGAGAAAGAAATTGCAATTAAATTTACCAGAGAAAGAAATGAAAATAGGTACCTAATACAAATTTGTATTATATACCTGCACTTTAAATTAAAATTTAATTTTGTAAATTTAAGTTTGAAATTTAATTTCAAAAAAATTGCACAGGACGGGTGTGGACCCCGCAGGTTTTTCAATTTAGGTAGTTGCAAAAAAAATTTATTCATACTAATATTCGTATAAATACATATAGAAAAAGAATGAATACATTTTTCAGTAATAAGGTTTTTAGTATTAGTGTAGGAATAATTTTGTATAGCCAAAGAGAAATAAATTTCAATTAAATTTACCAATGAAGGACATGAAAATAAGTACAAAATACACATATGTGTTATATACCTATATATTGAATTAAAATTAATTTTAGAAATTTTAAATTTAATCAAAAAATTTTGACAAGTCGGGTATGGACCCCGCAACTTTTTCAATTTTGGTAGATGCAAAAAAAATGTATTCATACTTCTATTCGTAAAAGTACATATACAAAAACAATAAATAAAATTTTCACTAATGATATAATTTAGAATTAGTCACCTAGAGAGATCTTAAAGTGGGTATTAATGAAGAAAGGATTACCAAAGGTGTAAGTGAACATAATTGAAGATATGTATGAAGGGGCGAGTACAAGAGTGAGAAGTCTGTGTGGAGAAACTGAGGATTTTAGGGTCAGAATGGGAGTACATCAGGGTTCAGCTTTGAGTCCTTACTTATTTTCCCTGGTAATGGATGAGATAACAAAGGATATACAGGAGAAGGTACCCTGGTGCATGTTGTTTGCAGATGTTATAGTACTGATAGGAGAAAGTCCTGAGGAAGTGAATGGTAGACTTGAAGAGTGGAGGGAAGCTCTGGAAAGTAAAGGACTAAGGATTAGTAGGAGTAAAACAGAATATATAGAGTATGATTTGGTGAAAGGGGACACAGAGGGAATAGGGAAAGGCTACAAATAAAGTTAAGTGGGGATGTGGTGGGAGAAGTGGAGAGGTTCAAGTATTTAGGGTCCGTTATACAGAAAGATGGGGGTTTCGAAGAGGATATGAAACACAGGATTAAGTATGGATGGACAAAGTGGAGAGAAGCGTCAGGTATTCTGTGTGATAAAAGAATTCCTATTAGGTTAAAAAGTAAATTTTATAAGGCAGTGGTGAGACCCGCAATGATGTATGGAACAGAATGTTGGGCAGTAGATAGAAAGATAGAACAGAGAATGAATGTCGCTGAGATGAGAATGTTAAGGTGGATGAGTGGAGTTACTAGAGAGGATAAAATAAGGAATGAGTATATCAGAGGTAGTATAGGGGTAGCTTCGATAGTAAACAAAATGAGAGAGAATAGGTTTAGATGACTCGGGCATGTATTAAGGATGGAAGAGACTGAGGCAGTAAGATTAGTAAGGGAAATGTACGTTGTTGGAAAGAGGGGGAGAGGAAGACCGAAAAAGAGATGGGGGGGGGATGTGATGGTGAGTGATATGAGGAAGGTGGGAGTAAGTGAAGAAGATGTGGGAGATAGAGTTAAGTGGAAGTGTAGGACCAGAGTGGCCAACCCCAAATAGTTGGGAGAGAAGGCGAAGGAGAAAAAGAAGAAGACGATTTTTCTGAAATGGTACATAACAAATATTATTGACTGGATATTTCTACACTAAATATTTTTCTCAACATTTTGATGTATTAATATCGAATATTGAACATTATATATTAGCGTTAAGAGATAAATATAGTGGAAGAGAGAATAATTTTTAAAGTACACCATATTACTCTGCTCTTTTAAAATTTAAATATATATAAATATATATAGTTATTAGTCACTATTAGTTCAATATTCAAGATTTTCAGAAAGTATTTTGCGTCTGAATATCAAGTAAAAAATGTTAGGATACCCAATAAGAATGAAAAACTTCAAAACTAACTTGGATAAAAAGAGTTGTTCAGATTCAGATGATGGATGTTGATATATACCTAATTTGTTGTACCTATCTATAATTATTGTGGTGTTTTAATAATTTATACCTATTAACTAACCGAATTGCGATTTATTATAACTATATATTGTGTTTTTTGTTTCAGATATATCTCACGAAGATAACTTATTATTGTTATTGAGCGTCTGTTGTGTAGGAATATGTACAGAACATGATATCCTAACAAAATACTGTATGGCCACAAGGTATTCAATTTTATTATAAGAATGATTTAGATTGAAATAATACTTTAGATTATTATAATAATGTAAAATTTTAAACATTTCATTTTTACTAAGTTTCAGTATAACATCTGAAAACGTTTTACTTCATAATATATAAATAATTACAACTACATAAATGATTAATGGTTTGGTACATTTCGAAATAAAAGTTTAAGAATGAAGATTTTTTATAAAATAATAATAATATTAGCAATAAAATAGTATAAATAAATATATTTAAAATTTAAAATTTAATTAATTATAGAAAATGTAACACTCTTATAAAAATAAAAATAACCATACATTATAAAAAAAAATCCTGGGCGTTAATAAAAAGTTAAGTCAATATTAACTTTTAATAGTTACGGCTCGTGTGTGTAGTGGTGACGGGTCGATCACTACCTCTAAAATTGTAACATGTTAGTTATTAACAAATTAGATATGGATTTAAATATTAACAATTATTTAAATTTACATTGTAATCTATTTTTAAAATATTATTATTGAAAGTAAAAATTATTTTCCGTTGTTATGAAAAGACTATGAAGTAATGGGAGTTTAAAAAATATGAAGTTAATAGCACGGTTGAAATTGGTACAGATTATTCATCTGCGTGGTCAGTGAGTATTGAACAGCACTCGGCGCTGGGGCGACATTGACAATTGTCCGTCATAACTATGATCAAAATATAAAAATATAGGGGGGGAATTCGGTAATAATGCGGCCTCGGAGCGATACGAAAAATCTCCCGAACAATCCGGAATAAATTAACGTGCATTTACTGTGTATGTAACGCGTACACATTTCTATAATCCTTTATTATTTGTTTAATGAATTCTTTTATTATTGCCTATTGGTGTATTTTATATTATAAGTATAATTTTATATAGTAGATAAAAATTCAGTATCGTATTAACAGAAAATTGAAATAAAACAACTTGGAAGACTTGTTTAGTGAAACGAAAGATGGACTCTTAAATTTTGAGTATAAAACGTACAAGTTTTATTATTTTGTAATTTTCGTTTTTTGTAAGACGTATTTATATATTTGTTTTTCTATATGGTATTAATTTTGGTTTAATAAATACCTTTTAAATTGCTACCTACATAATGATTATTGTATTCTATGCTTTTCAAAAATGAATACTTTTTAATGCCCTCCCTCTTTCAAAGCCCACGAGTTGCCACTGACTTTAAGTAACTTATGTTCGTTTATATTAACTTTTAAATAACGAGTTACTTATAATTAAAACTCAGTTTAAAATAATTGATACATTTTGCATCTACTGTTGAAATAGTTGAATAAAAATAAATTTTTTTTTACCATTTCTAATAATTATTATATTATAAGAATTATTTATTTCCCGAAAATATAAATAAAACAAAAATACCCATATATTATTTAATAATCTACCCGTAAAATAAAATGAGGAATATATTAAATTTCTCACTTATAAACAATATTTAAGTAGGTATTAATTTGCAATGAGCAAGTTTCATTTTTTAGAATTTTGAAAAAAAAAATAGTAGGTAGGTAGGTACCTACTAATCAATTATTTAAATGAACCTATTTATTGTTAGGTAACTTTAATAATAATTATTACAAATATATTTTAGTATTTTCATTAGTATTATGTTAATGAATTTTTAAAATTTTTAAATGCTTAAAGTTAAAAAATAACAATATTTCCAAAAAAAATAATAGATATCGACTTAATTATATTTGTATAAGTTATTTTTTAAATTTTATTCACTTAATTTTAGTTAATAAATTCATTAACTTTCCCATCAATGATGAAAAATAAAATAATATAAAAATTATATGAACACATTTTCATTTTATAAATCATTTTTATACTATAAAATATATATATTTATTTTCATAAATAAATAAAAAAAATTGAAAATAAAAATAAATAAAAATAAATTACAAATTATATAGGTATATAGATTTTTTATACATTATTATATATTCGTATTATTTCAAGTCTAGGTATATAATTGGATAAAGATTTATGACCGACACTCAATTAAATATACTATATAATTAAAATTTAAAATTTTCAGTAATAGGATATTGAAAGCCAAAATACAGATCACAACCCCAATTCCAACCAACATAGAACATACTACTAAATTCCGTAACATATTTGAAGGGGTGAGTACTTCTTGACACATAACTATATTTTGTTTTAAAACTAAAAACTAAATACGTACCTACCTACATCTATATATTTCACTATTTATACCACCACAATTCTACATAGGTATCCACACCCAAATTCCTAGTATGAAAAATAAATTATAGATTTAGAGTGAAGCAAGGAGCTATTAGTATTTGTATGTAATATGTATACACATTTTTGGATTAAAATTTGATCGATTGGAAGTTTTAGGATACAGAGGTTTTTGATGGAAAATGTATTCTATGTGGTAGGTATTATAAAAATGTAATTTTTTTTATTTTTCAAGTATTTTTCTAAAAATAAATATACATTATAACGAAAAATGGTTACAGATGGGAAAATCACAAATTAATAGTTATAGTGGTATATGTATGGTAACTAATTTAAAAAAATTAAATAAATAGTTTCTTAGACTATATAAAGGTTAAAGGTAATTTTTGAAAAAATAATTATATATATTTATATTTTATTTAAAATATTAATATCAAACTTGTTTGTTTTAATTATTATCCTAAAATTTTTATTTATAATTTCAGGCAATGGGGATAAAATATTTCTAAATTCAGAAAGCTTGCAGAAATAATTTCAATAGTAAGTATGCTTAAAAAATACAGATTAAGGTACTAGGTAAAGTATAATTAATTTAAACAGTAATCATCAAAATATTTTTTTATAATAGATAATATCAGAGTACAATTCCATTAATATTAAGTACATATTATGAAAAGAATAAAACAAAATATTTAATTTTATATGAAAACTTGAATAATTAACTATATATAATAATAAAGTTTATACTTATTTACAAAAACATTCAATATAGTATTTATTCTATTCTCAGAATGTTTTTCCTTTGTAATCATTAATTACACATTATTTCATCCATTTATGAAATACAGGCGAATTATGAGTATTCAGTGATTATTTATATATTTACCCTCTCAATAAATAATTACAATAGGTACTATAATGTTTTTACTAAATTTACGACTTCATACTATTCTTGAAGTTAAATATTTTTCAATGTGCTATAAAATTGTTTTGTTTCCGAAATTAGAATAAAAATAAATACTACAAAAGCTTTTAATTTATAACATTAGTTATTTATTATTATTATTAGACAATTAATTTTACAAAATACAAATTAGAAATAAAAATATATTCATTTTTAAAAATGAAACATTAAAATTTGAATTTATACCCATTTGGCAACTTTATAAAAAATATTTCTAATTAATATAATTAAATCTTTATAAGAGATTTTTAATTAATAAACATTGAGTCATTTTAGTTTATTATAAATATACAAACATTTTGTTACTCCTTAATTTTCCTTTTTTCTACTTAAATACCATTGAAACCGTGTATCAAATCTCAAATGTTTTAGCATAATAGATACTTGACACACTGTCAGGTAATAATAAATTCATTTAAGAAAACATTATATTTTATTAAAAATAAATAAAAAGAAAATGTTTGGTGAACTAAGTTTATATTTAATCGTTTTTAAATAGTAGGTAAGCATATTAATATTAAATCATTATTAGTTTTATGTAATTCATACAAAAAAAAAAAAAGACACCCTGATGTCTGAATTCTTTTAGGTGGCAAACTAACCTCAATACCACAAAAATAAACAGCATGAAAAACAATTGGAGATTGAAACATTAGTTTACCCTGTTCATCTTTATTAATCAAATGCACATAATATAATAAATAAGTCACATAATATCTGTAATAACAATTTTTTATAAATTTTATATAAAAAATTATATTGTGTAAAAATTATATTTTTAAAAAAAATTTATATTATAATATATAATATTATTTTTATGGTTTTGCAATTTCTTTAGGCCATTATCTTTAAAAACTTAGCTTAACCATATATTTTACGATCTTATGTATTCCACGATTGTATCCAGCATTATACCCATTATTTGCTTCTTGACACTCTGTATCTATCTGCAACATGGTCTCAGCCTTATCCCATTAACTTATATGGACCTATTTTCCAGTTGAAAATGTATCTAGATGGTACAATAGAAAAGTCAATTTTTAATTTTCTCTATAATTTTGTTTTGCATAAGAAAAACTATCAAAAAATTATTTAAAAAAATGTTTTTGTCAAAATTGATTAGTTGTTTCTTCATCATTTCAAAAAAAAATATTCTTGGGTCTTGAAATTTAGATCAAATTTTTAATTTAGTACTATACTATTATGATTTAAATATTTTATTTTATTTTGTACCTACAATTTTTTTCCGATTGTAACTATTTATAGGAATTTTAGTGTTTGAGATTTATGTCATGAAAGATTTAATTTAAAATGTTTAGATCTGAAAACTTAATACCTTGTAAATGAATTATTAAACACTACTCAAAGTATATTCATACTATTTAATAATTGGATTGTTAAATATATTCAATATTTCATAACTAGGAGTACATATTAGGGTGTTGGTTCTTATGTATTAGATAAATATTTTTAAAATTAAAGAACTTGGGTGTCTCACAGAGATCTAACAAATGCAATAACTTTTATTCAGTTGTATATTTAAACATTTTTTTTTTTTTAATGATCACGAGAAATTTGTGCTACAATCTTTTAATTTTAGATTTTTTAAAAATAAAAATAACATTTTCTTTTATAATCCAAAGTTATCTATTTTATAAATAAGGGAAGCATATAAATTTGTTTATAAAATCAATTATTTACTAATTTTCCACCAAATACTTCAAAATGATATATAAACAGTAGTTTGAATTGTTTTATACCATAAAATATCAACTATGGATATTGGTCATTTTAATTAGGACTTACGTATTATTAATTTGTAGTTCTTAACTTTTGTAAACTATTTTTTTTTGTTATTATTGATAATATATTTATGTTGAACGATATTACATAACACGCATTAAATTTTTTTTAAATATTTCAATACATTTTCTAAAAAAGTAAATATAAACATAAAATATCTGTCTATATAATTACAACCTTCACAATACATCGGTCTTACAAGTACTTATTGTAATTAGGAACATTTATTATATCAGAATAACAATTAAAAATAAAATAAAAATAATCTGTTTATCATTACCAGTTCAGTCTTGAAGATTGTCACTGGAAATTTATATATTATATAGGTATCTAAACCGTCGCTGAAAGAATACATCTCTCCATGATAAAATAATAATATATATATATAAAAAACAAAAACCAAAATCTCATGAGGGACCGTCGATCCAGTGGTATCGGGCGGACAATTATACGTAGTAAGTTGGATTAAAATAAATTATAACGAAAAAGTAAAACACTAACTAGGTGACTAAAAATAATGGTAGGTAATAAAAATAGGAAAAATGTATGTGCAATAAAAAACAAAAAACCGACTTATATGAAAAAATTTCACTATCATGTGGTGTTTGATCAGAGGTTGAGGAACGAGAATAACCCGGTCATCCCAAAGTTTAGCGGAGGCAGTAGACAACAGTTATTGGCCGGCACATAACTAGTTTCGTTCGGAACAATTTACTCGTGGTGCGTGTCGAGGGTAGAGAACATACGTTATAATGGAAACGCGTATCGACGTGTATCTAGTAACTTATCCACCTTAACATTCTCATCTCAGCTACACTCATTCTCTGTTCTATCTTTCTATCTACTGCCCAACATTCCATTCCATACATCATTGCAGGTCTCACCACTGCCTTATAAAATTTACCTTTTAACCTAATAGGGATTCTTTTATCACACAGAATACCTGACGTTTTTCTCCACTTCGTACATCCACACTTAAATTTAATAATAAGCAAAGGAGAAGAAAATGTATTGAGTTTCATTATAAGAATATAATTAATGTGAAAATGAAAATTAAATTTTAAGTAAATATTTTAGAATCAGTGTGATGAAATTATAATATTACAGTTTAATTTTTGTATTTTATTTTTGAGAGCTAATTATTATTGAATTGTAGATGAATTAAAATAAAGGTACTGCAATTTTTTAATTAAGTAATATAATATATTTTTTTTTTTTTGTATTATGATCCTCAATCCTTATTTCAGAGCTGTCGTTGGAAAAAAAACTAAGGGAGTAAAAAGAAATAAACAGGTATACTGTATTTTAATGTTCATTAATACTCTTAATAAAAGTATAAAACGAAATTGTAGGCGGTGGTTTTCCCACTTACCCCCCTACAATTTTATTACGCCATAGCTTTATTTACAATTTATAGGTATTACAATTTTTATATGACGAAATAGTTTTGCATTTTGTCAATTCGCGCCTACAATAATAATATAATATAATAATTATTGCGATCTCGAGATTACTAGCGCTTTAGTTCACCAATGCACCTTTTTGGGTCCAAAATTCTTATCTCGTCTTCTAACCTGAGTAGATAACCGTGGTATCGACTATTTAGTCACTAACTTTTTTTTATTTTATTTCAAATTATTTTATTGATTTATTATTTATACTTATTACCATTAATTATTACTTATATTTATTACTATAACAACAATCTTAAAATAATAAATAAAATAAAACGAGAACAATGCCCGGAATTGGGATAACGAAGAAAATATTGTATTTTTCCATTGTTTTAAAAAGTATTTAAAAATAAATATTAGGTATAGAATTAAATATTAAACATATAAACTATAAAGTACTTATATTTTGTATAAATATAATACCACCGTCTCCTAACAATTTCAATCCATGAGTATTTTCAGAAAAAAAATTAGTTGGCATGACTTCCATTAAATATAAAACTGTCATGATAACTTCCTGATCATCTGACTACTATATCATAAAATTCTATTAATGGTCCACATATAGCCTATTACAATTAGAATAAACTATTATATGCACTTAAGTAGTATTATTAATGAACTAAATATAAAATAGTATCAAACTTGAACATTTAGAGAGAAGTATTCAATTGAGTGTTTAGGTATATTTATAATTTGAAAATTTCAAAATCCATAGTAGGTATAAATTAAAAAAAGCCGGTCAGTAGGGGGTGGAAGCACATCGCTCGTCGGGTGTCAGTATGGGTGGATGCACTTCGCTACTGGGCAGGATACTCTAGGTGGATGTATTGCATTTGAAAGCAATGATAAATCAT
>JAIPRL010013053.1:0-11116 GCA_025469235.1 Pemphigus obesinymphae
CTCTTTTTCGGTCTTCCCCTCCCCCTTTTACCAACAACATGCATTTCCCTTACTAATCTTACTGCCTCAGTCTCTTCCCTCCTTAATACATGCCCGAGCCATCTTAATCTATTCTCTCTCATTTTGTTTACTATCGAATCTACCCCTATACTACCTCTGATATACCCATTCCTTATTTTATCCTCTCTAGTAACTCCACTCATCCACCTTAACATTTTCATCTCAGCTACACTCATTCTCTGTTCTATCTTTCTATCTACTGCCCAACATTCCGTTCCATACATCATTGCAGGTCTCACCACTGCCTTATAAAATTTACCTTTTAATGTGCGCATAATATAAAATTATAAAATAAAATATAAATAGACAAAATATAATTTTGTTTCTTCTGGCGGCCTCCAGTGTGTTTAAGAAAGTGTAAATTGGCCCGCCAACCACAAAACTGATGATGGTAACTGGTAACAAGGTAATTGGACCACCCTGATATAGATACTCTTACCTATTTCCTATAGTCTATACCAGGTGTCTCCTAAGTTTTTTATATGAGGGAAATATGAAAAAATTAACGCACTTAGCGGGCCAAAAGTATAAAAACATAAATTATTTTCAATTTTACAGAAATACAAGAATTAAAAAAAAAATATATTTTTGATTAATAATTGTACATATAAATATAGTTTATATAGTTTATAGTTTGTACTTACGAAAAAGCTACTATAGATAGAGGTAGAAAACGGAAAATATATTATTTCTATTATATTTTTTTATATACGAGTATATTTATATACATTTGTCGTATTATACTAATCATTAATCACTATAATCAGCATTTCATTTAAAAACGAATTTTTTTTTTCATCGTATTGTCGTCATAATAAATTATTTATTAACAATCATTTTCATTACGCTTTATATATATATATTATTATGGGTTTAAAATGTCAACTATATAGCTACACAATAACTATGCACAAGCATTTGACATTGAAATAAATCCTTGTGTTTTCTATTTGTAAATAATAATAATATTATCTACCAACTTTCCAACTTTTACGACGATAAAAACCTTTAAGTATGATATCGCCGCAATACTGGTGCCTTTTCTTATATCAATTAGACTAATTACGATGGTTTTATACCACGCAGTCTATATTATAGTTTATAAGTTATAGTCATTATACGGTCGAGCGAATATTAATACAGCGTAAATATGAAAAAAAAATCATTATTTTTTTTTTATTTTATATATAAAATAGATCCATGAACTCGAATAGATAAAAGTGTACGAAGGTCGATAGTAAAATATCTTTTATTTAAAAAAATTTCAATTGCACTATCCTAATGGAGTCATAATATTTCCGTCAGTGCATGTTTATGTGCAGCATACTATTATATTATAGGTACACGTTGAATATAAGTATATACACAAGTCATAATTATGTAGTAGTTAGTAGTTACCATAATTACCAATAGAAAAATTCACATTTATGCGAAACAAGAGTTTGTGTTCAAGCGTTTGTCGTTTAAAATGTTTAAGTACATTGAAAAATACGAGAATGTTAAAAAAAAAAACCATAAAACGAAAAATGCCCATATAATTATTGAGAATATAGGACGGTTAGGTTTGTATGGGTTTGATATTTTGTCGGAGTATCGTGTGTTTTAGGTACGGATAGAAATATATCTAAAAGTTGTAATTGAAATATAAATCAATCGTTTAACCATAAATCATTACATTAACTTAATATATTTTTTTTTAAATATATAAATAATTGTATAAGTATATAAGTGTGTAAAATCTAGGAAACTTAAAACTCTGCACTCTGTAGTTATATTTATTTTGCACGTGTATATACGTGTACTTATAGTTATTCGTTTTTTAAAATGAATTTCCTCCCTTTTTGAGTTTCGATTTATTAAATTTTTATAGCGGTATATGTACTTTTTACTGAGTATACTTTAATGTTAGGTATCTTTATGTTATACTATTGGTAGGTAGCTAGGTACTATTTTACTCATAAAAGTAAATTACTTCTTTTTTTTAACGTTAAGTCAGTTAAAAATAAATAATAACTAAGTTAAATTAAAGTCTGCTTTTTAATATTGGTCGATTAAATTCTAACAATTAAAATTTTTTTAAACAAATTAAAAAATGATGTGAATTTTTACATGGACGATTTTCGATCAAATTATCAGATATCTAGTTTTATGACTTTCAATTGTCAGAATTATCAATTTTTAAAATATTAATTTTATTAATACAATTTTTATCGAAAATCGTTCATTTAAAATGTTTGTATAATCTTTATTAAAATTTATTTGAAAACAAAGATAAATAATTTTGACGAAAAAACGATTTTGAGCAAAGTTTGGTATAATATTATTATTTAAAAATATAATTACTATATCTGTGATAATTGACTATTAATATTAATACACATTATTTTGTTTTTGTTATTTTTTCATTTATTAAAATTTCCCATTATAAAAGTAGTTTTTCTTTATGCTTAAGAAAAATTTTGAGAAAACCGAAAAATTAGTTGTACCATATATAAGTATCAACTAGAAATACATATTCAAGCTTTTTATTACAATACTTCTATAAGACTCCTACTCGTAAAAATTTAGACAAGTTAAACAGCCTTGATAATAATAATAAGTTTTATATTTTTATACCTATATAATAAAAAAATTGCTATTTTTTTTACTTTTAAATTATATAAGTTTTCAATTTTATACTAATACCAATATGAAATCTGTATGTACAATCTAGTTGAACCTAACTTGGTTTAATGATTTTTATATTTTTAATTTCTATAGCATAATGATGTATTTTAAAATTGTTGTATAACGATAAACTAAATTAGTATTTATATGGTTATTAAATAAATATTAGACTGTAGATATTATACGTACCTATATGACTGAGAATTTTATGTTCATAATATTCTTTAGACCTCGTTCTTGATTTACCAACATTCATTTAATTATTATAAAATTATTTTTTCGTGTGTAATCTAAATATGGAGGCTGTAGTTTTACGACTTTTATGTATTATTATTATTATTATATTACCCGTGACGCCTTGTACTCAAATCGAGTTATGGCGATTGAAACGCGCTCTGTTTTCTTTAAAATATTAAACCTATACTATGACTACTCTGATATTCAAAATTACGAAGTTGTGATAAGAATGTCTGTATACACTATAATGTAAATATTTTTATATTTATCACCGGTTTCAGTAAAAAGTAATTATACAATTTATTAAAAGTATTTAATATTTTACATAGATTACTTTATATTCAAAAATATAAAATACTGAGTAAACCAAATATCTAAACCTAAAATAGATACTTGAGAAAAATCGTTTTCGATACTAAATACAAGATACAATTATTGTATTTCAATATTACCATGACATTTTTCTTTGAACGGGAGACCGTTCCGCGTGGGCATTTGTCTTTTCATATGGCATAGGGCTTTAAGCAATTGCATCGGTTAGATTGTTCTTCCCTCAATCCTGATTGCACTAATATTAGTTAACAAAAAATCTAGACAAGATAAAGATAATGACACAAATATTATCTAAAAACGGATAAAGATGACTAATTTGAATTTTATCTAGATAAAGATAAATCAATTTTTATTTAGATTAATATTAGATAAATTGAATTTTTTAAGTATGTAAAGAGCAGGGTTCGCCAAGTAATTTACATTGAAGTTAAATAAACAATAGGGCCAGAGAAAAAAAATTCGTCATCATAATAAAAATTATTTATTATTTTGGAACAATTATTTTAAAATAACAATACTTGATCGATAAGATATTTATTATGTATTATGATACAACTATAATCTGAGTTTGATAAATAAAATAAAAATTAATTTTTATTAGTTATTGTTATAAAAGTAATTTTAAATTAATAAATTACTTTAAAATAATGTATTAAAATGTGTTATTTTGGTTGTCCAGTATTCTATCTTTTGTGGTACGCCAGTTGCTAACCCTTAATGCAACTTTGTAATCTAATATTATTTACAATATCTAGTAGATAGTAGGCAGCAGGTGTTGATTAATTGAGGTACTTAATAGTATATAGGCGCCGATTTTTAGACATTAACAAGAGGCGGCTACCTCTATATTATTTTTAATATAGAACCCCTTTGATTGATGAGCAAAAACAAAAGTCCCGGTTCAATTTTTTTTATTATGCTGTATTTGTTGCGTTGAATTTTTCTGGCCTTCCTTCTAAATTTAAAAAAAATAATAATAATGCTTTGTAGTGTGTATGTTTCAATTTGCTGTACTCCTCTAAATATGACACTGGGGAAAAATAAAATACTATAATTATATTACTTCTATTCTCTTTAGTGGCTTTAGTTTTTAATGTTTTTATATTTATATAATAGTTATGTACATTTAATGATTGCCAATCAAAAAATAATTATTTGTTAACTATTCTTTTTAACATTAATGAAACATAAACGAATTATGTTTAAAATTTAACCTAGAAAATTAACCTTTTAAGGTGTATTTTACATAGATATATAAATAAAAGCCCAATTTCTATAAAATAATTTGTTTTTATTTTACAAATACGTATTTCGAAAACAATTTTTTCATCTTAAGTTTTAAACAACCTGTTGAGTAGATGAAAACATTGTTTTCAAAATATGTGTTTGTTAAATAAAAACAAATTATTTTGTAGAAATTAGGTTTTTATTTATATCTATAAATAGTTCTACAAGTAACTCAACACCAAAATCTTAAATTACACAATGAGTAATAGACGTAAATTCGTGAACTTTACAAACCCGTAACTTTAAATTAAATCCGTCCGGTTAAATTTAAATTCACGATGATTATTTTCTTCAAATACTACATATAGCCACGTAAAAAATTATGCAAAAACAACATACTTTGTTCCAATATGATTTATAATACCTATTTATAATTTTATAATATTGTAATCTTCGAATAAAACACATACACTTCATATAAACAGCGACAATAAAATGATCGAGTACAGCTAGGTACCTATATTGTACAGGTATTGTAGAATAATCAATACAAAATAGAAGAAAAAAAATACAATGGGCCATAAGTTAAAAGTAATTGGGGGTACACAGTGAACTGGCCAATACAACCTGTAGATTAGTGTTAATCTTATATTTGGTAAACGTACATCCCCCCCGCGACTTTTCTTCCAATGTTTGAATGATATGGTGGACATTTTTCTCTTCAAAAATTTGGATGGACTTACCCCTGTAAAATTATTTTATTAAATCGTTCTATAAATATATACAGGACCGCTCTAAGGAATTGCGAGGCCCGAGGCAAAATATTATTGCGAGGCCCTTCTGACCCATAATAACGAATTATTTCCTTGAAAACATAATTAAGCAAAAAAAAAGGGCTTCGACTTTTGAAAAAAAAAATTTTTGTATTAGATAAAAAAAATATTCGATATAAAATAAAATAATAAAAACCTAGACAAATTTTTTTTTCTTGTCTTTGCTTCTGAAAACTTTACCATTAAATCACCGTAATCCAGATTTTCGCAAATTTCGTTTTCAATTGACAATTGAAGTCGGAAAATCTTTTTTGGACCATTTGTAGTCCGTAAATAATTTTTAATAATTTTTAATTTTCATAAACTTCTTTCTGAAATAGTAGTAGTCATCGGTATTGTAAGCATGATTCTTAAAGCTATAGATATATTGGAAAATTAATTCCAAGCAATTTTCAAAATATTGAGACATTCTAAAGAAGTTACTTTTTCATTTATTTTTGACAAAATATTTTTAACTCATTAAACAAATCAATAACATCTATAATAACTATGTTAAATAAAAAGATCTTTTTGTCCATATAAAATTACATTTTATAAGCTTGTTATCACTTTTTCATGTGTAAATAGAATGCTCCAAAAGTTTTTATATAAAAACTATTTGAATAGAAAATAAGTAACCAGTTTATCGAAATTTCAATAAAAGCCCCCTGCAAAGTCTAAATAATAATAATGGTTATGGGTAGAGATTTTACTAGAGAATAAGTTAGATTAGGTGAGATTGATTTTATTTTATTTTATTTTTACATATAAACGGGCTTTCACCCAGGTAAAAAGGTACATATAACATAGCAATATATATAATATGATAAATTATTAAAATTACAAGTATAAACTAATTTAACTTACATACTAAAGAAGTGGGGTCCTCATTTGCTATTTTCATCATCCGATTTATTGGTTCATTAGACATGTAATTAGTTGAACAGAGAGGGATATAAAACGGAGTTTTGTTACGAGTAAAACGTGAGGACACTCTAAAATTAACTAAAGAGAGAAGTTTTGGAGCATCATTATCCGAAGAAATAAGTTTTGTGAGGAAGGCAGTGTTTTGAGAATATCGACATTCAGCTAATGTGGATAGGTTGAGTTTAGATAAGACAGGGGAATAATCATGAGGATTACAAGGAATTTTCAAAGAGTAACTTGCATAATTGAGAAATTTCCTTTGGACGCCTTCAAGTTGACGGCATAAATCACTACAATGGGGATCCCAAACCACTGAACCATATTATAGGATCGGTCGGACGAGAGTACAGTAAAGAGATTTAAGTGAATTAGTTCATTTAAATTCACTTGAAACTCTTCTAATGAACCCAAGTAACATATAGGCTTTACATGTAATGCTAGTTATGTGTGAGCGTGGAGAAAGGGAAGGCGTGAATATAAAGCCTAAGTCACGTAGAGAGTCAACTGATGAAATTCCAACTCCACTAATTAAGTAGGCATTGATTATAGGAAACCGAGTTCTGGTGAATGACATCGAACAGCATTTAGAAATATTGAGAGCCAGGCCCAGAGATTCACTCCACATGACAAACCTATTAAGGTCATCTTGGAGAAGTGAACAATCTTCTGCAGATTGAATAATGCAGTACAATTTCATGTCATCTGCAAAACATAGCAGACGGCTGTGGTATAGAACAGATTGAGCATTATTGACGAAAAGGGAGAAAAGTTAAGGTGAGAGATGACCTCCTTGGGGTACACCCTAGGTGGCAATAAAGGGTTCAGACCTAATACCAAATAGCTTCACCCACTGAGGCCTATGTGTTAAGAAAGATTCAAACCAAGACAGAAGAGGCTCGCTAAATCCAGAAGATCGAAGTATGTGAAGGAGAACTTTGTGATTTACAGAATCGATTTTAAGAGATTTAAGCTTGAAAATATTTTCTCACTGACATTTTTATTTTTGTATATTTTAAAAAAAATATTCATTATGTAAGAATGTAATTGCTGGTCATACTGTTCATAATGTTCTATGAATGTTTAAATCATTATCATTCTTTATTATTTTACTATTTATAATCAATGATCGAACATTTATTCCTGGAATAATTATTTTAAAGTTGTTTAAACTTAATAACATACCTAGGTATAGTATTACAATTTAAGTTTAAAATATCTGTGCTTTTAATATCAAATAACTAAAAATATTTAATAATAAAGTATATAATAATAAAAGTACACTTACTTTCAAAATTTTCATGAAAATTTACTACTATAGTTATGGGAGAAGAATACAAATTTGATACAAAAGTTTTTTAGGTGAAATAAAAACCTAATTATTCGTACTTGTCAACACAAGAAAAAACATCATCAATCAATCAGAAACTTAAACGGGCGCAGTACTGCGCCAGTACCAACTATTACTGGCGCATTATTGGTAATCAGTGCCGACCCCGTACTGGTATGTCTGGGATGATAACGATTTTCTATACCATTTTTCGGAACGGGCACAGTACTGACATTTTGTAAAGGCACAGTATACTGTCTATAGGTGCTGAGGCAAAAATTATAAAATCATATTTCCATTCTTATTTTACAGACTTCGGAAAGTTATACTATATATTATAGTATACGTACATATTGAAAAATTACAATGTAAATATTATTATCAATGTAAAATAAAATTTTCCATCAAATATTCAACTTTTAATAATAAGTTATTTAAGATAAGTATGTCTAGATAACTATATTTTTTTTATCTAGATTTAGATAAAGATAACTAAGTTTAAATTTATCTCGATAAGATTAAATATAAATAGTTTTTATCTAGGTAAGTTATCTAGACATTTTCCAATACTACTGACCTTAATAAAAATGACTGGTATAAAAACGTAAATGTTCATATAGGTACCAAATCAAACTTGAAACTATGTACCTACTTTAATTATTATTAACGTTAAATTTTGTAATTATATTATATTACTATATGATGTAGTCTTTATTGTTGGTATATTATGAAAAATTATTTGTTGTTTGGAAGTTTGGATGATATTCGAGATTATTCACCAGTAAAGCACTTTATATTACGTTATAGTACATATACTTGGTTAGTGATTACCTACTGCAGCTTACATATACGAGTAAATGCTGATTATATATAGACGACCTTGTTTCTGCCTAATGTTCGATGTATGGAATTCCATGTACCGATGTACGATATATAACTATATATATCGTATTTCATCATGTTTCATAAACGACCTTAATAAAATATAAATTTAGCATTTTCCGTTTGAGAAAAAACCTAATTAAAAAAAAAAATACATAATTTGAAATTGGAAAGATAAAGGAACTATAGTTTTAAATATTATTATAATTTATTTGCATATATTTTTCTCATAGGCCGTAAAAACAGTAAAAATACGATCCTGCCCAAATCAGTTTTTATTATTTTTTCATAATTCCAAAAATAATGATTCATAAACCTTGAAATTTACAAAGAATATGTAATTTAATACTATATGATGTCGGCGACACTATATTTTTAATAGGTATTATTTTTGAGGATTTTTAAGCTTTTTATAGAAATTTTATACTTCGAAGTTCGTAAGTCCTAATAGGGATAATTTTGGGTTTTCAGGTCTGAAAATTTTATACAAGGTGAAACGTAAGTTACTCTAATTATATTAAAAAAGTCTCGAAAATTGGTACTTACAATTTTGTTTTTGTAGCAATTTAAAGTTTTTTGACAATATAATATATTATTTTGGTATAAAATATACTTGTATTTCGAAAAATATGGATTTAAACACTTACAATTTTCACACGACATATCTTTCACTAATATATATTCATTGATTCAAATTTTCAAAAATTTGTTTATCCCTACATTTTGGAAAATTACATGTTTTAGATTAAGAATGGAGCGATAGAGTTGTTTTACAATGATATTTTATTTTTATTATTATTTTGTGTATATTCTATAGAAATTTCACATTTATGATTTTGATATTTATATTATTAAAAAAAAAGCGCGATTATAATATATATTTGTAGTTAGATACTGCAGTGCATTTTTAATTAGGTACCTATATTATCTCACATTCTGTATATTACCAAATTGTTATATTATAATATAAATAATATTAAGCTTGCCAAATTTAATACTAGATAATTAAGAGAATTCCAGTGTGGCAATTCTTACGAGGTTCTATATAGGCAATTTTTAAAAAATGTCAAGAATAATGATAATCTAAAAATGTAGATACTCTTGGTGAATTTATTGTATTTGAGATGGATGATTTTAAAAGTGAAAACTGAATTAAATATTTAAAATTTTGATGCAATTTAATTTCAAAAATATTAACGAATAACTTAACAGTATACAATAATTTAAATAAAGACAACAGAATCTGTAAACTACTAAGTACTAATATTACTTAATCATTCCATCCATGACAGTGGTATGGGACAATTGACCAAAAAGTGATAAGCGTATTTTGGGAACTAGATTGCATTTTAGATACCTACTTAGCATATTTCATTTATTTAAAATTACATAATTTAAATATAATAAAATTATATATATTAATTTTATAAATTATAATAATTATATGAGTAGGTATAACATTTATATTGAGATTTGAGTAATAAGTCTAATATACTGTATTATATATTAGCAGAAAACTACAAAACCAAATTTTGTTCCTGTATTTTTTTTTTTAAACAAAACATGGTGGAAAAGCAGAAATTTCATAGATGAAAAGTTACTATGGGACATGCGCAATGTGCACATGGAATTAAAAAAAAAAAAAAATACTAAAATACTTTTTTCCGTTGATTTTTTAAATTTAGTTAAAGATATACTAACGTTATATTAAATTTTTTCAGGTCTTACAATCTCATTATACCAATTATTTAGATTTCAATACCTCAAAATTGATAATTTAGTTGAAAAAATCTAAACGACTACGGATTTTCAAGATTTTTTTGATTTTAATTAGAATAACGTATTTTTAATCTTGAATTAAAATTTTAGGTCTTAAAACCAAAAATTACCCCTTTTAGGGCTTAGAAATCTCGAAAACTAAAATGTCTATAAATAGCCCAAAACTGTAAAAAATTTTAAGTTTTTAATCAACGTGAATATATTACTAAATTAAATATTTGACATCAATTTCATATTTTAAAGTCATTATTTTCAAAATTATGAAGAAATGAAAAATCTCGATTTGACGAAATCGTATTTTTGCCGTTTTTTTCGTAATTTTTTGGTAGTTTTTCCTTGCGCGTTAAAAATTATTAAGAAAATCGAAAAATGACCATTCTAAAGTACCAACTAGATTTAATTTTCTACCGGAAACCGGGTAAGCTTGTAAAGGATCACTCCTTCTGATAGAAAAATTGTTAACAGAAAAATAAAAAATAATATTTTTTTATAAATTTATATTTTATTAAAATATTATTTTTGCATTTCTCACTTATAAGTTTAATAATTTATAAACATTATAGAAAGATGAAACAAAAAGTAAATGATAAAAAAACAACATTATTTAGCGCCCTAATGCAGTCGTTTTTGATATGTTCGTTTTAACACGTTCTATGAGTAGTTTAAAAACTAACTTTTAGATTCTGAGCGTAGCGAGGAAGCTTATGGTTTTACAATGATGTTTATTTTTATTTTTTATTTTTTTTTTTTTCTGTAAACACTTTTTCTACCAGAAGGAGTGCTCCGATCTTTACACTCATACCCGGTTTCCGGTAGCAAATTGCATCTAGTTGGTACTTTTGAGAGGTCATTTTTCGATTTTCAT
>JAIPRL010013054.1:0-11116 GCA_025469235.1 Pemphigus obesinymphae
ATTATATTAAAAAAAGATGTACAGAGTAGTACACAATTATTACAGAAACATAGTTTGTTAATTAAAATAAAGATTATGACTAATTTTGAAAGGTTAATTATTAAAATAAGTATATATATATATATATGTAGGTAGTATATACAGTGCATCATAGTACAGTACATATAGTGAGCTACTTTACTTTTTTTTTTTAAATTATTAAAATTCCAGTATTAAAAATTTGCCTGCCAAGTACAAGTACAAGTACGGTACCTAGTAATGTGTATCAGGACTTTTCCACTCACCACCATGCCCGCGCAATAATATTTTTGTATAATACCACTGCAAAGTGTAAATGCGATAACAAAACTCGTTTATTTTGATGTTCGTCTTTTATGAATATTGAATTGTTATCGTGTAGGTATGATTATTATTATTATTATTATCATTGTCAATATAATATATTATAATAAATAGGTACCTAGTAGGTATAATAATAAGGTAAATACCCAATATGAAAATGAAAAATGTGATTCGAACGTTCTCTCGAGTAGGTAGGTACCTAAATAGCATTGAAATAATAGGTATTATAATTGATTATATTATAATATTGCGTAATGTGTAAATACAAATTCAAAATATGTATGTATACCTTCGGATTCAAGTATCGTCATCATTCACCAGTCACCACTATTAAAATAATATATTATATTATACATAATAATTATAGTTATAATTTTATTTACTCATAATAAATAATATATAAGGTCGTGTTGTGTACATGAATTGTGTACAAAAAAATTTAAACCCATATAACTTAAATCGGTGTGTACACACTACATTGACCACTATAGCGGCGAGCGGCAGCGGCGCGTCACAATATTCAAACATGTTTGATTTTTACCGCTCGCCGCTCATGAAATAGGTAAATACGGGTATAATATTGATATAATATATAGTTATTTTATTTTAGTTCAATTTTATTATAATAAAATCTTATTATATAAAACATAATTATTATTATATAGATCATATAGGTATTCGCATTGGTACCTATTATTATTATTATTATTATTACTTATTTGGTAGGCAATAAACTTCAATTAGATAATATGTACTTACATTCGTAATATGAACTAGGTAATTAATAATTTCAAAGTAATTAAAACCGTACAGAACTTGTAACTTTATTCTTATTTAATACAAACGTAAAACAATAAAATAAATATTATAATATTAAAAAATAATAAAAAGAAAAATGTCTGCATTTATGACATTTAAAATCATATTATGTTAGTCGTAAATAATTGTAATAATTGTATTGTTTTAGTGACTACCGAGTGTAGTTTTATTTAACTTCGCTTTTTTTTCTTCCAATATATAAGAAGGATTTCGTATTGGCACACTTCTTGGGTCTATATCTATATAATATCTATAGGGTCAACTAATACGGGTAAAAGGCAATTAAAAAAGAAACTTTCCAATTTAGGAAACATTTTAATGTTCCAAAAAATATCATATTTTTCTATGGCTTCATATTTAATACCCATTTTTGTCCAATAAGCAATAATACCATATTTTCTTCCAGTTACATGTATAATTACATGTACTCTGTAGGTACTTGATGATAGTATTTATGATTTTTATTTATTCCAATAATTTCTTTATTCGTATTTATTTTCCAAAACGTAATTTTTTTTCTGACGAATTCCTTCTTCGACTGTTAAGTTGGCTGTTGAAGAAGGACATTTAAGTTCAACTAGTGCGTCATCACCTATTAAGTCATCAGGAGTTGCACCTAAAAAGTAATTATTTTTATCAATAAATAAGCGGCATTCGTCAATTTTAACATTCAGTATTTTTTCCAATTCTAATCTTGCTATCTGTTCATGATCGCGTCCATACTCCATAGCTTTAGTATCAAAATTTCTTGAATACCTATAACATACTTTTTATTATTCCTTCACATCCTGTATCAGCACGTAAACATATTATACGACCAAAATTTTATGCCGTTATAATATTTCTCCTATATTCAAACCATTTTTTTGATGCTGATCGTTGAATAGTTTCTTTATCAATTTTATTTCGATTAGTTACCATGACAAAATAGATAGGTATGTCAGCAACATTGTGATACGCACCTCTGTGAAGTATTCCCACTTTTTACCGTGTATTAAGTTCTCCGCCTCTCATTGGTTACATATATCAAGCATAGATTTCCAAGCTATCACCACGGAATTGAATGAAGAGCGGAGAACCTAATACATGGGGAAAAGTGGGGATGCGCATATCGGACTAAAATTCGTATTATTGCTAACATACCTATCTATTTTGTCATGCTACTACCTATATATAATTTACATATTGATCTTCTTTGGTTTGTATTTCAATTCTTACATTTTGTTTTGTTGTTTTCATTTTTAGTATCTGGATCTATCACGATTATCATGAATAACTTGCAATAAATATTGTTTTTGACACTCGTCTCTCGTTTTTTTTTTTCAATAGTAGCATTATCCATTTCATGTTAAAAACATGTATATTTTGCGTATCAACATGTCACATTGTTTATGAAATGTTCATTGCATTCTCAATAAGATAAGTCTACATATTAAAAAATAATATACTATTTCGAAATACCTTTCACTGAATTATATAATGATAAAATGTAATATATATATATATATAATAGAGCTATTTCTATTATCTACATAATATATATCAATATTATACAGAATTAGTGTGTTTTATAGAAAGAATAATGACTAAAGTAAATCATAATTTAGAAGTGTCATCAATAAATCAAAATAAAAAAGTATAATTTTTCTAATTTATACGAGTGTGATATATCATGAATTAACTAGTGACTTATAAATAATATACAAAAATAAATTGCATGTTGATATTATTTCGTCGTAAATATGTATATTTTTGTAGGTTAATTATTTATTGTAAAGATATAATATTATAGTAAATATTTTATATAAATTATACAAGATGATTGTAAATAAAGACCGTGTCAATATAGATATAATAAAACACAATTTTTTCAATATTAATATAAAAAAACTCGATTTTAATTAAACTGCCATGGATTTACAACATAATACAATTATTTATATGTATCAACACTACTCACTATATGAAAATTTGTTACAGAAAACCAATCATTATGGGTTTAAAAACAGTTGATGATAAAAATATTGTTAAATAATTATATGCACGTGTGGTACGTTATAAAGGTATAAAACTTGTGAATTCACAAAATGATCTGTTACCAAGGACATTTTTGATGATTTTTTATTTGTACGAGTTAGAGTTACTACTAAAATGCGTGTTCATTATATACCATAGACCGAGTTTCAAAAAAACGTCCGATTTCATTTAACCCTTAACTGCATGAGCTATTATAAGATAAGTTTACTTTATACTCATGTTATAAATTTAATTTTTATAATAATCTCAAACCAGTGTAATTGGATTATTACATATATTGTATAGAACGTATTAAAAAAATTTTTGAAGTTTAATCAACTTTGTTGAATAATATATGACACATTTTGTAACGAAAAACTCGTATCATAAAAATATAGGATTTGTATCATTTTTATTTATAAACTGAGTCGGCACTGATGATAATACGTACATAATAAAATCATTGTTTATTATCCATGTTATCAAAAATCATATTTTAAAGGTTAAAACATAGTATTTCCCTCCAATGTAGTGCTATCATGAAAACATACGCGTATCACATATAATGAGTCATGCGATGGTCAAAAAATATCATTGAAAACACGAAATCATTGTACGACCAAGTGTGATACATTTGCTATAGACGTACTAAGAGTACATATTATCTACTGTATTATATTCGTCAATTACAATTATCTAGGTACTTACTTTCTTTTACAGGTTCTTTAAAAATTCTTTGTAAACCTAATAATTTTTAACTAAGCGTTACAAATATTTAGTAGGCAACTTATTATGTTTCGATATGCTATACTTATTATACAATAACCAGAATGGAGTAAAATTAAAAGAAATTGCATGACCCATCATATATGATATGAAGAAAAATGCCTCCAACGCATACCTTATCTTATATGATTGTTAAAATTTAAGTACTTGTAGGGATTTATTGGATAGACTTGGATTTTTTAAATATTTTTTTTTGAATTCCTGAGACAATTTTACATATACGTGATTTTTTCATACAAATCTATAATGTCATGCAGTTAAGGGTTAAGAAAAGTATAAGATTAAATCATCTAAAATGTAAATTAAAATTATTTAAGATTATTATTATTATGATTTATATAGGTACCTATATATTATATTATTTCAATTATTTGTTTTATTACTAGAAAATAATGTGTAGGTAGATATATATTTATATAACATAATATATGCACCTAAATATAATAAATATAATTATTGTATTTTATTTTTATTTTTTTTTTTATTTTTTTTTTTAATCATGTCACTATAACGTGGTCAATATGGATTTTAAAATAATTAAAATAAATATTTTTTATTTATTATTATTTCATCAACATAAATATTCACATAGAATATCACATAGAAATATTAGTGCCAGTGCTCACACTATATAATATATTATAAATAATGACACTCCCGAAAAAAAATCCTGAGTAAACGATGGCCACGGCCTATATGTAGTTTCAAATTGTTTTAATTAAACCGTTACAAACTTTTGTAAAATCACAAATCATATTTTTAGTATCCATATTCCTAATATCTATGATTGCGTTTTTTTCTTTTTCTTTTTATCCCGAAATGAAAAAGCTAGGGTAAGACAAATAATGGCATTATTTAACAGACATAATTAGTGTGTATTTAAAATAAATTGTGACCACTTAAAAACAACTGTATAATTAATGTATTACGGAATGGGAATAGACTATTATTTTCTATGGGACCAATAATGGGAGAATTAATATTATATAGTATATACCTAATAATATAATAATATATAATATTAAACCCATCAATCAAACCCACAATCAATATTATTTTCAATATCGAATATTAATTAATAAAATTAATCGTGTATAAGTCGCTTTAATTGGAACTGAGTACTTAACAAAACTTTTTTTTTTTAAATGTGAAGTTGGTTTGAGCAATTTAAAGACACTTGGGTATTATATATTGCAAGTTTATTTGTGTATTATATTGGTATAAAGTGTGGTTTTTTTTTATCATGAACTTTCCCGAGAAATATAAATATTTTTATGAAATATGATTAGTAAGGTAATCATATTAGACTATTATTATTTTTTTATTATTTAACAATTTTTACCATTTCTTATAATTATTATTTATTAAAAATATAGAATGTGATATTTGACTTTTTAACGCGCAATTCAAATTCTAAATTATTAAATATTTATTTTTATAAGAATTTACACATTTTGATATTTGAAGAACATTGAATATTTCCCGAGTAATAATTATTTAAATGTAAAAAAAAGCAAGGTACTGTCATTGCAAATAATACAAGAAAATAACGCATTACAGTACTTCTCCACTTCACCACGTATTACATTAGAAATGCTCATTACATGGGATATACTCATTGGATTAAAAAAATTAAAACGTATAAAATCTCATAAAAGAATGTGTTATTTAAGAATTAATAATTTAAAAGGTTGCCATTTTAGAATTTACAGTTTATATAGTCCTAATAAACAAGGGAGAGGGATTAAATAATTTATTTATGAAAAAATATATTTGAAAATCATTTATATTTTCCGAGATGTGTAAAGTTTGGGTTATGTTATAAAAAAAATCCCCTGTATACCTATATAATAAGATTTTATAATTAAAGAAAAAATTATAAAACAAAACCATATAAGTAATTCGAAGTTTTTAATAAGTTAATTTATAATATTACCTATACTATTATTATTTCTTTTGTCAATAAAAACACAAAACAGTAAAAATTATATTCCAAACAACTTGAGGATATTTCGGTATTGTCTGCCACACTGCTGTGATTGTCGATCGCAGGGGATTTGTTATTTTTCAATTTTCTCACCCTCCGGTCGATCCTACACAGTGCAGTCACCCGCTCTACCACGTCCGGCAAATACATATCACGTATTGACCGCCACCGCAGTCGTTTCTGTTTTCAAACCGTCGGCGGCGGCCGAGATAGATAATTTATATCCGGAATTTCGTAAAACAGTCGCGCTTACACATTGCGGGCAGACGTATACCGCGAATGTAGGTACCCCTTAAGCTCTCCCTCCCACGGCCCTGATTTCGGAAAATTATCGAACACCAAACGCGTGCTTGGTTTCGCCAAAATACATCCGTATCAACAACATCGAAAATCAGACGGAAATCTCACCAAATCCCATTTTCAAGGATACCGAAAACGATTTTTATCATCGGTTAAAATCAAAACAACGAATACTACAATTTTGACCCCACAGGATTTACCAACATCAAGTCTACTGTTATATAAGAGGGTTGCACGAAACGAGAGTTGTGTTCAAACAGTCGTTTTCAGATTTATAATCCGCACTAAAATCCATGATTTAGGTGAAGGACGTGTGCAACGCGTGCTGTGTGTACGTCGTCCGCTCTCCAACATAATCTACGAATTAGTAACAAATAAATTTTATGTAACGAGTGGCCAAAGAAATAAATATCGAACAATTACCCGGGGAAAAAAAAAAAAAGGTGTAAAGGGATATGTATTATACTCCCGTTTTGTAGTTTTTATTGCGAAACTTTTCCTTGAAAACAACGGTTAGTGACAGGCGAACGCTGCGCTTTTAATCGTACTAGCTATTGTTTTTGTTTTGTTTTCGAGAGCGTTTTTTTTTCTTCTTTCTAGAACAGAAATTAATGAAAAAGTTGGAGAACAGTAGCTAACATATTTGTGAAACTGCGGTCTCATAAATTGACTAGGTGAAAAAGTTCTTCTATATAACAATCAATTCTGATCAAATGCCTGTTGAGTAGAACACTCACGTAAATTGAAGAAAGAAAAAAATACATAGATGTATTATTTATACTGCAGCAGTAAGTATATATTATTTACTAATTAGAAATATGAATAAATCACGTTGTATACAACCACAAATAATTATTTCACGCACGTATAGTCTATGCTAAATCTCCTATAGGACTATTAGTATACTAATACCAATAAGTCATCATGGTTTCATCATGGATATTTTACTGCATGTCGAGTTGCAGGACTCAATGATTTTGAACCAATTAATCAATAAGATAAAAATATTCAATTTATTTTTGATACCTAGATTAGTTGATTCAAGTTAAAATGTAATATTACTTAACGTAGGTATAATCAAGTTTTATTATTTGTATTAATACGTATAAGGTATACGAATACAGAGAATATATATATATAACAAATTAAACGTTATAGAATTACCACTCACCACAACACAAATATATGAACTTATACTACTACTAATTAATCGGTAAACGAGGACAAGGGACCACTTGTTTTTTTGTGAAAAGCATATTTCAATTAATTTTTACAATTTTATATTTTCTACTTTCATTCATATTATACGTACCAATATTAAATATATATCATATAATATATATATGTATATATATAATTGTTATATATGTATAAATTATATTTTTGGTAGTGTACATATTATATATAATATTATACCTACCTATTTAAAAATATTTCCGAAAATAAAGATTACAGTGAGGAAGAAAAAAGTTAATTAAGTATATTTCCTTTACCGTTATAATTTTAACTAAAAATAATTAAATCCACATAATCCACAATCAAAAAGTAATTTGTTTATCCAATTTGTCTATATAGATTATTAGTCTGGAAGAAAGTTGAAATTTTAAATTAATCATAATATTCCTATCTAATAGGTACATACATATTTTTCTTTTTTAAACAAAATAAAGTTTTAAAACTTGCTAAAATTATGAAATTCAATTTTCAAATTATCATTAAAAAATTATTTTAACATTAAAAAAATATTTTAAATTCAGCTATCCATGATATTTGCATGTCATTTACAAGTTTTCAATTGATTACAGTTTGTTAGTTTTCATTTTAAATAATACTCATAAAGAGCACCTATTTTTTTTTTGTGTATTAATAATACCTATATTTTTTATAGTTATTATTTTTAATATACAATACAATAATATTTAATAGCAAAGAATTAAAAATCCAATTGACTCACTTGAATGGGATCGTTTTACGCATCTAAAATTTAATTAATTATATCAATATACCATACCATTCAAAAAAAAAAAGGAGAAGGCAAACATGATTCTCAGTAGTCATGATGAATATTTAATCAAATAAGAATAATCTTTTAGTGAAGTATTGAAGACAAAAATGCTACTTAGATCATACTAAAAGTCTTGTACACAAAAATGTTTAAATTAATATTTCAATATTATTAAAGGAAAACAATTTGTCATTGTATAATATACAATATAATTGTTATATGAAGAACGAGAATCACCATAATAAAAGACAATTTTATTTTTTTAAGTATTTTTTTAATTAAATATCAACTTAATTTGATATATTAATATTAACATATAAATATTATATACAATTATACAATATCAAAATTAATGAAATAGTATTAGTTATTATATTATGTAGATGTTCGTCTATATACTCGTACTATGGAGCAATATATAAATATACTTAATTAAATATTAAGAAAATATATGAGTCAGCAATATAAGTACTAAATTGTATATATTTTTTGAATACTCCAAATATTCATTGTTAGGAAACGATTCGGATATTCATTATAGTAAAATATAAATTAATAATATTCCTCGTATGACGTTTTACAATTTATTAGTAATATATTTAATATAGTTTTTTTAATAGATATGACAGATTTAATCTCAAAAAATGTATCTAAATAAAAAAATAAAATTCAAATATAATGATAAAAAAAACATAATAAAGATAAAGATATAACATAAAGATGTAAATTAAAACCATATATTTGCATATTAATATGATTTTAATTGTGGTTAGTTATAAATGCTCTTAGATTATAATTTATCCACAGCCTGCGCGTCACTTTAATCATCTCCGCTGTCCAATTAAACTTACTATCGTCTCCTTTTGACGTACCTACTGGAAAAGATTACACACTGTATTGAAACCATGAAATTTGATCAACTTCAATCATCTTAAGTATATCTATATTCATACATACAGTTTTACTAGCTCAAGGAACATAGGAATCCCAGAGGCTTTGAATATAATATAACAAGGGCATGAACTTTATGTTTATAGCATAGGTATACACGTTACTTAGATGAATTTACGTTTGTATATATACAAACTATAGCCAATTTTACACACAGAATTTGGGGTTTTATAAAATATGACTACAATCGATGCACTAAAAGATACCTTAAATATCCAACTTTCGGCAAATGCTTTCAAAATGTATAATTTAAATTAATATATTTCACGTCATACACAAAAGCAGTATATGCACACACTATATTCAGCTGTATACATATTAGGAGAGAAGTATAGAAAATCGGCAGTTGTCTAAAATGCTAAATATATATATTATGTTAATATTAATTATAAATGAGGGAAATTAAATCTAATTTCCACTATTTAGTTAATATTTAAAAGTATTAACTATATTTCTTTTTACATAAGTAGATTTATTTTTTGGCATTTAAAGTAGATATAATTAAGTATTATTTTTTGATATATTTTTTAACTACATATTTGTGTTATACACTTTACGTTACGGATACTGAATTACAGCGCAATTGTACACATTTAAACACAAATCGGACAAATTCCTAACTGCATTTATATATATATATATATTTTTTAGAAAAATATGAAAATTAATGAGGACATGTTTGAATGAGTGAGTATAGAAGTGAGGCATTTGTGTGGACAAGCTGAGGATATTAGTGTCAGAGTGCAACAGGTTTCGGTTTACCTGGGTAATGGATAAAATAACATATGATACAGGACGAAGTACCATGGTGGTATGGTATTTTCAGATAATAAGGAAGTGGTGGTAATAAAGGGTCTTGGGAAAGTTAACAGTAAACTTGGAAAGTATAGGAAAGTTTTTGAAGGTAAAGGATTAGAGATTAGTAGAGGTAAAACAGATATAAGTATATAAGTAAATGATATTTAATCAAAAATATATTTTTATGAATATGTAATTTAAAAATATCATAAATTCCTTCGAGACAAAGTGTTACTGTATATTTGAAATAAACTTTATGATAAATGTGAAAATATAACAGTGATGAATATTAGAGGATGTTGACTAAAAGTGATATACACTCCTCGTAGCTACGTAAAAATTTTAGGGAAAACAGCCATATAAAATAATTAAATACGAACGATTAAAGGACTGTACAGAGTCTGGATTAGATTGTTTTGGCCCAGTGTTAAGTATTTTACATATTCTATTTGCTTAATCCATTTAAAAAAATATTTTATATGTTTACAAATACCACAGAATTTAACATCAGCGCCACCTATGGTGCACAAAATTCTGCAGAAGGTCAATTATTCATAAACTTCTCAGAAGGTTTAAATGGTCAGTTATATACATAAAGTTGTGATTATTTAATTTTAAAAAATATTGGTGGGGGGATGAAATTTCGAGGTTATATGTTATGATATGTAAAATAAATCGTAAAAAAACGTTTGTCAAAAAAAGAAAAAAAAATCCTAGAACCCGAATGCAGCGCCACCTACCGGGTTCAATTGTGAATCATCCAAGGACCCACTGTAACAAGCATTGAGATCATCAGTGCAGCCGTTTAGGAGCAGTTTGAATACTCTGCACGCGGACAGAAGAAATATATATATAAAGACATATTATATATATATATATATATATATATGGAGAAACTATAAACGCACTCAGATTTGCTGATGACATTGCGTTTTGTGCAGAAACTGAGGAAGACCTACAAAACATTCTAACTAATGTAAATGAGATCCTATGGGATAGTTATGGAATGCGGTTAAATAAAAAAAAGACAAAAATAATGGGGTGCAGCAGAACAAATCCTACCAGGCTTGACATAACAATAGATAACACACATATAGAACAAGTACAACAAT
>JAIPRL010013055.1:0-11113 GCA_025469235.1 Pemphigus obesinymphae
TCTTACTCTATTATATGCTCTATCTGTGTTATTTTTTATCAACAAGTACTCAATTTCTTTGCAATTTTCACGTAACCATAGGTCCTTTGCTTCCCGGCATTGGTTTGTGATTTCATTCTTAATTCTTGTGTATTCGACATCATCTACTGCTCTTAGTACATTTCTCTGCTTGATTAGTTCCAGTATCTTCTGGGTCATCCATGGTTTACTGGGCTCAGAATGTTTTTCCTAAGAATTTTTTCGCAAGTTGCGTTAATATCACTTTTCATTTTCTCTCAGGTTATTGATTCCTTTTTCCTATTTATTACTCCTAGAGTTGATTGAAAAACTGCTGCTATTCTTTCGTTTCTGAGTTTTTCCAGACACAAATTCTTTTTCCTATGCTAGTATTCTTTTCTTAAATCTAATATTGCACTTTGCTTTGACTAGAATGTGGTCACTATCTATTTGGTTTCCAGGGTATGAATGACTAGATCGTATTTGGTTTCTATACTTATTCTTAACTAGGATATAATCAATCTGGTGTCTGCTCTTATCTCCAGGGGCCTTCCACGTATACCTTCTTCTCTTCGGAACTTCATACATCGTATTAGTGATTATCATTTCAAACTGTTCACAGAACTCTATCATTTTTTCTCCTCTCTCGTTTGTGTTTCCCAATCCAAACTTACCGGCGCATTCATGCCCCATCATTTGACTCCCGACTGAAGCATTGAAATCACCCATTACAAATACATTTGATTTATTATCGGGTATTCTTAACAATTCTTCAAGTTGTTGAATTTCGATTTTCTCTTCCTCACAGCTTGTTGTTGGGAAATATACTTGTATAATGTACATATCTGTGGGTTGAGCTTGTAGCTTAATCATAATGATTCTTTCATTCACATGGAAAGTGTTGAGGACATTGTTTTTCCATTTACCTCTCAGAATAATCGCTACGCCTTTACTGCCTTTCTTCTCACCCCCACTATGAATTATTCTCAAGTCATTCTTGATGTAATCACCGTTTCCTGGCCATCTTGTTTCAGAGATGCCTAAAATATCTAGTTCTCCATTTATCATTTGTTGTGAAATTTCTTCAATCTTACTAGGCTTGAGCATTGTTCTTACATTCCATGTACCAATATTAAATTTGCAATTGTTATTGTTGTTGTTTTCTGAAGGATTTCGTTGGTTGACAACCTGGGAGGCCGTGGGTCTTCCCCTGCTGGATCTTGGGTTCCGAAGCCCATGATCAGTAGGATTCAAAATGTTATAAGACAAAGACATTATAGTTATCAGTGTTAGGGAATCCATAGGATCTTTAATGCAGTGGTATCCCTCTTGCCTTCTGCATTCTCCGGCCGTTGACCATACTAGTTGGTTCTTCCGCCCTTTCAAAGCAGTTTCCCACCTTCAGGGCATGAGATTACCCTATTTGACTCAGCTCCTCCGCTCCAAGGACCGTTGACTTCGTAGATTTGTTTCCTTATACCGGGAGTTTTCGGTATTCCTATTAATCGCCTTTTACAACACGGGGAACAGCCCGCGATCTTACTCTAACCCGAAACCACACGGGCTATCAATATTGATGTATAATATATAATTGAACATAAAATATCATACATTATCATTGACGACAGATTTCTAAAGAAAATAACTAATAAATCATATCATAACTTATTAACATGTAAAATAAATAAATTATATATTATAGATTTGAAAAAATAATTTACTATTTGAAACTTAACTAAATCTAAAAAATAGCACTGTTTTTTTTGTTAACCTACCTACTTATATATAATTTATATTCCAGATACCTGTTTTTTTTTCTTTCAATTTTTAGCTTCCTAAATAGGTTTTATACAGGAAGACATTTTTTTTTATTTTTCTACATAACATCGAAAATACAGTTTTTTTGATAAGTCATTTAGTCATACTTTTACTTATATTTCTTTTCATTATAGGTACCTACCTTTAATACGGACTGGATAGGTCCTGAATTCAGGTCCCCTTATACAGTGCGGGTTGTCACATTAATAATGTATACAGAATTATTTGCCGATTCGGAGTCTGTGTGTTCTTCACACAAACAGATTCATTTTCATGTTCAATCGATAAATCATAACAAAAATAGATATTGTGAAAACCAGACATATTATTTTTAATAAATAAAATGTTCTTACGTAACCATATATTAAATAAATTTAAATATAATAATTTTTCAAACCATTTTTAAAGGGTTTTGCAAAACTTTTAGGTGGGCTAAGTTCTCTTAAGTCCTTCCGATTTCCGCCAAAGATTATCAAATCGTAAAATTAATGGACGATAAAATTTTAAAAAGTATACCTATTGTAAAAAACAATATCCAATATTCCAATATTATGGATACTTATATGTATAACATATATAAATAACAAAATACAATTAAATTAATTTAAAAACGTAAATTGATATATAAATACATGTAATAATAATTAATAAGTAAAAACTTAAAAGTTCATTATTTTAAAATTTGAGGGTTTAACATTAATTTTATTAAGTTAAATTTTATTTATTTTATTTTAATAAAGTTCATTTAAAAAGTTATTATAAAATTCCACAGGTTAGTTTCCTTTTCATCCCTCCAAAAATCATTGTCACGCTTAATTATAATTATAATAATAATTATTTATTAAGGAATTAAATAAATTAGATATACAATGTAAGAAAATTACTTTATAATTATATTTATAATAAGATAAAGGATGTACCTAATAGTAAAAGAAAGAAAGGAAGAAAAATAAAGTAATATTATAATAATATTAACAATATATACATATACATTATACAAACATGTACAATATAAATATATAAAAAAAATAAACTACAATAAACAACATTAATCTTATAAGTACTTTTTTTAAATATAATATTATATCTATAAGTATTATATATTCCTTAAGATATGAGTCATAAATATTGTCAAAGTTTTATTAAAAAGATCAATATATTGTATAGAATTATTAGCAGACATTAAAATATTCTATAGCGAATTTAGCATGTAATTTGTAGTAGCATTTTTTAAATAAAATAAGTTTTTATTGCGACAATTTATTTAATTGACTTTAAATCTTATCTTGTGAAGAATTTCAGGACAATCAATCATAATATCATTTAATATTTTGTATAAAAATTTCAACTTTATTTGCATAAAACGCCGTTCTAGCGTTTGTGTATTAAACAATTGGATTGTAACATCATAATTATAGCTAGTATAAAATTTTCGCTCTCATCTATTTTAATTATTTAAATGTGATTACATGAATGGGTTTTTATTCATTAGTATCAAAATTTATGTTAAATTTTTTTCCTCATTTTTCGTGTTTCATCTTTTGCAGATTCTTTACAGCACTGGTAATATTTTGAATTTTGTTTTATCATTAATTACTTTAATATCATATATTATTATCAACCACACAAAATATCAACTGGATTGCACTTTATACTCAAACCACTCCATAATCTATATTTCAAGAAACAATTATATAAATGATAATCGTTTAATTAGATATACCTATTATATTATGAGTCGTAGAACCACTCACACCACAGCAAGTTTGGTTGCGTCCCCTCATACTAAGGAGAAATATTGGTTGACATTTGTGTTTTTCGGTTTCATTCAATATGAATTTGAGCTCTCCTTAACATACTGGCTCTCAAGTTGTTACTCGCTCTATTTCTTCAGGTTCTGCTAAAACAACAAAAAAACCGACCTCTTCTTCCATACATCTTTCGGTTTTTGATTTCAATCAAACAATGGCTGAATTTCAAATAACACAAGAAAAGACACTTGAGAAATACAAATTATTATCACAATCCCAAAGTACTAAATTTGAGGAACTCAAAGACAGTATAAATTTATTAACCTCTCAGGTAGCGGATTTAAAGAATGAAAACGGAATTCTTCGTGATAATATCGCTGACCTCATTATGCGTATACAAACCCTTAAAACAGCAGCAGCTCTCTCCCTTCTTCTACCGCCAACATCATTTCAATACTTCTCCAAGAGATATCTGCACGAGAAAGATTTTCGTCTAATATCATTAATCATGGTATTCCTGAATCTTCTTCTAAAATTTTAGCTGATAGAATTTCTAGTGATACATTAAAAATAACCAAAGCAATCCAGCCTTATTTTCCTGGTATTCCCACAATCCTAAAATCTATTAGATTAGGAAGGCCAAATGATAGAGGACCTTGGCCTTTAAAAGTTTTTCTCTGTTCTAAAGAGGTAGCCCTTAAAATTATTACTGACTATAATATCAGGGTGAAGAATATTTCAGCAACCAGTACATCACGCTCCATTTCTATCATCCGCGACTGAACACTGAACTGAATTTATTCGTTTTTTTTATACTGATTTGAACAACCGCCAGAAAAATGGTGAAACAAACATTATGGTCAAATATAGAGATGGACTATCTTGCATTTCGCTGATCTCCCCATCATCTCAAACATAAATCCCACATTCTTCTTTTGATCAGTCAAAAATCTATCGAAATCAAGACTACTATCTAAATACGCCTACTTTCTAAACGTCATACTTATACTCATCCTCGGGTTCGCATGATTTTATAATTTGAATATTAATTGCACTTGTTATTACAAAGCCAATTCTGGCTATAATGTATTTCTTTCTGAGTTTAATAACTTCAAATCTAAACATGCCTTTAATTCTCATTGTTCAAGTTCCAAACAAAAACCTTCTACTTCTAATAATTGTTTACAAATTTATTATCAAAACGTACGTGGTAAGATTTTTAATTTTAATTCCAATTTGTTATTACTCCAATATGATGTTTTTGTGATTATCGAAACCTGGTTATCAGATGATATATCGAGTGTTGAGTTATTTTCCAATGATTACTTAGTTTTTATATGTGATAGAAATAATAATAATAGTATTAAAGAACGTGGAGGTGGGGTAATTATAGCCATTAAAAATCATTTAAATCATTAATTCGCCATCCGAAATCTGATTATGTTAAACAAGTTTTTTTGATAAAATCAAATCTAGTATATGTGAATTAGTTTGGAGTAAAATTTTTAATGAAATGTCAGTTAACCAAGCTGTAAATAACCTGCAAAATATTCTTTTGAATTTAATTAATTAATATGTGCCTAATAAAGTATTTCGTAAATCCAATTTTCCCCAGTAGGTACCAGGAGAACTTAAAGCTCTGATAATTTAAAAAAAAATTACTCATAAAAAGTATATAATTAGTGGCTCACAAGTCGATCATTATAAATTTCCCAATTTGCGAGCTCAACGCAAAGCGGCTTCTAAGAAATCTCTTAAGGGACATAATAAAATAATAAAATAACTTATTTATTATCATAAAATTCAAATTGATCTTATATGTCCAATCCGACTAAATTCTGGAAGTATGTACGGAATAAAGGAAAGAGCTCAGGTATTCCCGAAGAAATGCATCTAGGAGATTCGGATATACGACAATAGATAGCAGTCAATTGATCGCGCGACAATTGACCGCTTGCGACAATTGATAGTACGACAATTGGTAGTGTCATAGAAAAAAAAAATAAAAACCCAATTATGTTATTATTGTTTATAATATTTATTATAAAAGTTTATAGTGCATATTTTTGCATATTTAGTAATTTTACAATTTTTCAGAGCATATTTGATGATAAATGAAATATAATATATATATATATATATATATATATAATATAATTTCAAAATTCGTAAATTTCAAATACTTAGTTGATATAAAATTTAATAATTTGTAGGCACATGAAATTCATTAAAATAACCTATCAATATTAACTCTGGGCTTTACTATTTATTTTTTTATGTATAAGCGTATATAGAGCATTAAGTTCTCAGCCCTAATTATTATAATTTTTAAATTTTTCACTACCAATTTTCTAGCGATCAATTGACTGCTATCAATTGTCGCGCGATAAATTGTCCGCTATCTATTGACGGGATACCGGGATATTCACATGTATCAGATTTCCCACAGATTTCCGCACTCTTTGCTTCGTATTTCTCTTCCGTTTATAAATTACCTAATACAAAACCTAACATTCTAAATACCCTATCGATAGATCAGTATTCACACTTACCTTCTAGAGTTTCATTTTCGTTAGAAGATATTTCCGAACGACTAAATGAATTATTTAAATCCCTTAGTAAAGGTCCTGATGGAATAGCAGCAGCTCTGTTTTTTCACGGTCGGGAAGCCTTATGCGCTCTATTACTAATTTTATTTAATAAATCGCTTCAGCTAGGGATTTTCCCTATTATTTGAAAAATAAACAGTCATAAAATTTTTTAAGTCTGGTGACCCCACTGATATTATAAATTATCATCCAATTTCCAGGTTACCCCTTATTGGTAAGCTTTTTGAATTCCTGGTTCTAAAGGCAATTGAAAACAATTTAAGGCAATATTATCAAAGGATCAACACGGATTTATATCTGGCCGATCCACAGTCACTAATATGATTAATTTTTTAATATATGTTTTAGATGCTTTTGAACTCCACCAACAATTTGATGTTATATATACGGATTTTTCGAAAGCATTCGACACAGTACAGCATAACACATTTTAATCCTTATCTTAGAGAAGCTGGGTGTAGGAAATCCATCATTATCATGGACTCAATCATACCTTGATGACAGATTTCAATTTGTCGATCTAATTAATAATAAATCGGAGAACATAAAAGCAACATCTGGTGTACCTCAAGGTGGACACCTGTCACCACTCTTATTTAATATTTTCATTAATACTATATCGAAGATTCTCCTGCCTTGTAGAATACTTATATTTGCTGACGATGCAAACATTTTTATAAAATAAAACTCCCCAGCAGACTGTATTGTATTTCAAAATTCTGTATATAAACTAGTTGATTGGTATAATTTGATTGGACTCTCTTTAAACCTTAATAAATTCAAGGTAATGACATTTTTCAGAACACATAGTAAGATTAAATTCGATTACTTAATTCATAACGAGAGCTTGCCTCAAGTAGACCAGGTAGAAGATTTAGGATCTACATTAGTTCCATCTTTATCCTTTAGTATTCATGTATTCATGTTGAGCTCATTATTTGCTGAGCACTACGGACTTTGGGTTTTATTCGTCGAAATTTGTCGAACTTCGATCAAGCAAATTGTCTCTTAACATTATACACATCATTAGTACGGTCGATTTTGAAATATTGATCTGTTTTATGGTCCCCATATATTCAGAAAAACATTAAAATGATTGAAAGAGTGTAAAATCGCTTTTTTCATTCGCTGGTTATGTTTTAAAAATCACACATCCTCCTCATAATTACTTACTGGTATCGGAATTTTTAAATTTATCTAACTTTGGACTCAGAAGAAAAATTTGAGATATAAGATTCATTAATAATTTAATTCTTGGTAAGATCGATGCTAGCTGTTTACTCAATAGGTTTAAATTTCATATACCTAGAATTGGGTCGAGTAATAAATAGCTTTTTGAAATCAGCACTCGTAAAACTAATTATTTATGGAATGATCCTATTATTAAGGGACACCAGAGGTAATGTGTATTTGTTGAGATAGATAGTTTTCATATTAAACAATTTGTGTACAATTTCTTATAAATGAATAAAACCACGGAATAAGTGGTTCGTCAAATCCATAAGTTTAAAGTTTAGTGATTAATAATTTATAATTTATATTTAATGTTTGTAACAAAGGACTGCATAATAGCGTTATAATGTCATTAACCGTTTTTGAAAATAATTTTGGAATAATTGACAATTTAGATAGTATATGTTGGCTGGCTGTAACATCTTTGATTATATCTTCATCCATTGCAATTTCTGACGTGAGGTCGATTCATTAATCAATCCACTGTCTTCAGCACCTGTCTGTAGCTGTGTAATGTTATATTGTCGGTCGAAATGTTACAAAAACCTGGATGCCGAAAGAAATATTAGTGATCCCCGTCAATGTTACATTATGCCAAGTTTTATCCACCATTATTATGACATCCAAAACAGTTACTTTTGATTCTACTTGATTCTAAATATTCTCAATCACTTTAAATACCAACTGATTCCGCTAATGAGCCTTTAGGTTCCTTATAATTCCCTGGTTCGTCGGTTGAAGTATAGTAGTAGCGTTAGCAGACAAAAACACGAGTTTAATAAATTTCAAATGCAATAATGGGTGTGCTGGACAGTTGTCCACTAACAGTAGAATTTTTTTTTTTTTTTTTGCGTAACTCATCATCTCAATAATTCAGAGTTTTTTTAAAAATTGCTGAGGTCATCCAAGCTTTGGTAATATTTTCATAAAATACTAAAAGTGATGTAACACTGAGGTCTTTTCGACTTTCTAATAACAAGGAGTTTTCTTTTATCAGTTCTGGTCATGTTGAGTGTTATTTTGTCCTTGAATATTTTTCCAAACAAGCATTTTTCATCATTGAAACGAAGAGTTTTATATCGGGAGTTAATTTGAAAAAGGTCTGCTTCATCGGAATTATAAATTGTATCATCACTGTAACCGGCTCGAAGGGATGGCCAAATGTTAGCAAGCCAATTAGAACACATTTCGGTATTAACTGCTGATAACTCGTCAGAGATTTTGCGGAAACCGATGTTGTGCCGTTATTGGAAGATGTAGACCATTTTGAAATTTTCTATTTTTATTTATTCAGTCATTTGGTCAGTTTTCGCTTGCAAAATAGGGCTACTTATAGTCACATTTAATAACCGTTGTTGTTTGAACCATACTAGTACAGCTTCTTCAAAGTCCTTATGCTGTGCAGTGCGCAGTCGTTTTGCTTGAAGTGAAGTGGCTTGAAACCTATTTTTCAAAGTATCCCGACTCTTTTATATGGTTGAAATCGTTGACGAAGAGGTGCCAAATTCTTTTGCAATCCCGCTGTTTTTCCCACCATATTCTAAAAGCCCGATTATTCCGATTTTTTTATCCAACGTAAACTGTCGACGCGACATGGTGGATGTCTTCACATAACTGTCGCTATTTTAAATTTTTATTAACGTAAAAACACCAGAACTCGTAGAAATCATTTTTATTATTAATAAGTCATCCATATCTACATAGCTAAAGATAGGTTGTAAATGATTAGTCGACCTAAATAATGGCCAAAAGTACTTATCTAGCAACTATCTGTTCGTAGTAAACAGAAGGTCGCTAGTAAAGTTCGTTTTACTTTACTCGTTGTAGCCGATATCTCGTTATAATCATACTCGTTGTAAACATACAATCATATGTGCTGATACCGGAACATAGAGATTTGCTTGTTTTAACCTATACATCGTTCTAACCTTGTTGTAGTGATTTCTACTGTATTTATAAAATCGAAAAATGACCTCTTTAAAGTATCAATTATATCAAATTCGCTACAGGAAAATAGTTGAAACATATAATATTTAGAGCACTACTAAATTTTTTTTAAATTATTATAAAACCAATAGGTACAAATTAAAATTAAAATAAACATATATTGGTTATATACTAATAGTCTCTCAATATACTCAAAATCTAAAAAACACATTTTAAATAACTTACTTTAGTTCTTGAACATTGTAGATATTTTCTTTTAAATCATAATTACTTGTTGTCGATATTTCTGATTATTTATTTAAACCAAGGCTAAAAAATAGGTAATAAAACTTAAAATAAAACTATAGAAATAGGTACTAGAGTAATTTAAACATGGATGATATTTTCAACTTTTGAGTTATACCTATATAAACTGTAATTTATTCAAATATATATAGAAAACTTACCATGGTTTTCTACCTCCTTTTTCTTCCGGTGAGTTGATCCACGTTTTTTTTAATTCTCATATTTTGATTTATTATCTTCCATTATAATTAATTTTATAATAAAAGTAAAAAATTAAAAATGACTACAATGACAAATTTAACGTACACTGTATACGCTTTGGTAAATCAACAGACGCCAAAATAAATCTTGATATAACTCGTCCAGTTGTCCAGTTTATCTGCACCCTTGGTTACCGTTATATTTTGAAATTTGTAGGGGTTATTCAAATTATGGAACACAGATGTGTCGCCTACTTTTTTGAGGTTATCCCTATGGAACACTCTCGGCAAAATACTGATTAACCAATAATTTCCATGATAACATAAAAGTTGCACATTGTAGCTATCACACATTATTCAATTAATATTTTTGAACCCCTTATCCGGTCAAACTGTGACGTCAGAGAGGGCGCAAATGAACTGGACGGGTTATATCTATTTGTCATTCGGTAATTTTAGTATCCAAAATAAATTGCAGTAAATATTATTCGACACTTATAAGTGATAACTTTCAACAAAATACTATAATAGTAAATCCAAACCAACCAAATAAATTACTCATATATGTAAATACATTATATATAATATTATTATTATTATACTTATTATTTCTGTAAAATAATAATTTTTTCTATTTCGTATTTGGATACAGATTTTTTTAAGTTAGGTCATATATTAATAGTCAACAGGGGGTGTGGGGGCAAAATTATCCGATATCCAAAATCGCCGCGCCATAACTTCTGTCTACGTCGTATTTAAAAAATACCTGTGGTACCTACAGAATATGCATTATTATTATACAATGAATAACAATAATATATAGGTATAATATGGATTTATTCCGATTTCGTTTTTCATTATAAGTGAACAGTGTGTAAATATCTTTCTATTTTGTACTCACCTGATACAAATATAAATTTATAACTATAGATGTTACGTCAGTATCGCATTATTAGATGGTATAATTTACGCTATGGGTGGGTTTGATGGACATCACCGATTAAGTTCCGCTGAAAGATATGATTTTGAAAGAAACCAATGGACTATGATAGCGCCAATGAACTCTCGAAGGAGTGATGCTTGCGCCACCGTACTTAATAGTGAGTATAGAATACGATTCAATAATCAATATGATACTAATTAATTAGTCTTCTTCTTCTTCTCCTTCGCCTTCTCTCCCAACTATTTGGGGTCGGCCACCCTGGTCCTACACTTCCACTTAACTCTATCTCCCGCATCTTCTTCACTTACTCCCACCTTCCTCATATCACTC
>JAIPRL010013056.1:0-11111 GCA_025469235.1 Pemphigus obesinymphae
ATGACTACATTTTAGATTCTAAACGGTGTAGGTACGTAAAATACGTTTTACAATGATGTTTTTGATTTATATTTTTCTGTGAACAATTATCGACCAGAAGACTTGACGTCATGATCTAACGTTTTTACGCGTACTCATTTTTGGTACAAAATTTGATCAGAATGTACTTTGAAGAGGTAATATGTCGATTGTTAATAAAACTATCAAAAAATGAAATATACCGATTAAAATAATAGTTATTCTCATATAAACCCTAAAATATTGATTCCAAACATTTAAAAATGAATGAAAGTATGTATTTTACTTAAACTTAAAAAAAATACAAAATATTAGTTTAATAATAATTAATATATATTACATATATATATTTTTTTTTGTTTTAAAAATATTTTAAAATTTGATACAAGTTGATTGAGAATTGATTTTTTTTTTAGTTTTTTATAAACGGCTGTAATTTTTTTATTCGCATTATTTTATAAAAAAAAAATATGACATTCCCTTTAAAATATTGTTAATTTTTGATAATAGGTATAATAGGTGTTTTTAATCTTAAACTATTGTGAAACGAACTATTGTCATTCTGCGTAGACATATTGTTGCACAATGAGTCGAGGGGCGCTATGTCCTCTTAATGCGTATTTACAATTTAAAAGATTTTACAAATGTGCATGAAAATTCAATTAACTACTTTATTATTACTAGAACGTATCACATTTTTCTTAGGTAATTTTATAATTTATTCCTATACTAAGAACTAATAATCTAAATAGTTTATAAATTTGAACTTAAAATTATACTATATTAATATTTTAAATCTTAATATTATATTTTACAACTTACCTGTCCTATCCTGTAGTCTGTATATTTATGTAGTACTTGTATTTCTGTTTACTATTACCACCATTTAATACCTACAGTATTATTTTTATACAATATTTCCGTTAGAAATTTAGGAAAAATGTTACTCATTTTTATTTATGATTAATGATTACATATTTTCTAATTGACGCAAAATATTTTACAAAATTATTCTAAAAATATCAAAATGGAGTGCATTTAAGGCTAAAAATTAAAAAATTAAAAATTAAAATAAAATGTTTTGAATAAAAATTATTTTAAAAAATAGTGCACGAACTATGCAACCCTCCCCTCCCATTTACCAACAGTCATTTGTATGTCAACTAAGTGGTTTTGACTCTAAAGGTAGTAAAATATATAAAGGTTGTATAAATTATTGGTTTTCGATATTTTTGGAACCCCCCCCCCCTAGAAAATAGTTGAAAATACGCCACGGAACAGTATTATAACCAAATTATATATTTTGGTATCAGACTTTGTCGTGATATAAATTATTTTTATCATGGAACATGTACATTTTTCTTATATATTTTTATATCTTAAATCAATTATGAAATATATATTACAATAATTTGGTATTAATTGTACATATAAACACGCACCTAAATCCACGTCTTTTTATTAAGGCCAGAACGCGCTCGCGTACAGAATCTACTTCATCATCAAAATCCGTTGCAACTGAGTAACCCACTCCCAAAATCCCACCTTTATTTCTGTTGGGCTCTGATTGGAAAAAAATTGCTGGCAAATTGGTATATACACTTCCTGTCGGCCCTTTACCCGCCAAGGCCCATGACAACACTTCAGTCAAAATTCTCTGCCTTGACGCAGAACTTTGCCGCATAGTACAGAAATATTTCTGAATCCACAAGCCCGAATTTTTCATCCACCCACTCCAAGAAGAACATTCCTTAAATGTCGTCATCAAGGGTTTAAACTCCGATATTCCAGAAACCGAGGTCGCTGAAGACCTAAAATCCAAAGGCTATGAAGTAAAGCACATCTGGCAATTGGCCAGCTCGGTGAAAATATTCCTCATCTTTATGGTCACTTTGGCTTCTAACCCTGAGAATAAGAGAATATTTAATGAAACTTCCATCCTATATATGTCCATAAGAATCAAGTCTTATCAATCGAACTATCCCACACAATGCTTCGCGTGCCAACGATACGGGCACTATAGTCTGCACTGCGGCTATGCGCCTGGGTGTGGAAAATGCGCAGGTCTTCATCTGGCCAAAGACTGTTCAAAAACTAAAGAGGTAGATCCCAAATGCACAAACTGCGAGGGAGGGCACACTGCGAACTATTTTAAATGCCCCGCACTACTTAAGGGAAAAAAACTTAGGTGTCCCGATAGGCCAAACACATTCACACTTTCAAAAACAAGAACATCTGACCCACCACTAAAGCAACCATCAACCCCAACCAATCGACAATTCGAAACTGTCCTATGCGTCCATCGCAGCCAACCACTCATATAATTCAAATTCATCTCCCCACGTTCGTGAAATTTCGGCCCAACTAGTAGCCCTATTCCCTCTTATCCAGTCAGGAAAGGCAAAAGTCAAAGATGCTATCTTCATGATCCTCTCCATACTCCCCCTTTTTCTCAATCAATCATGATCAGTTTAAAAATTCTTTTTTGGAACTGTCAAGGCGTTCTTCGGAAACGTCTTGAGCGAATACATTTTATTCAGGCCCACGATATAGATATTCTTCTTCTTAATGAAACCCACCTGTCCAACCAATCAAAATTCACCATACCAAATTACTTCGGATATTTCACGGTCCCCAGTCGTCGCCGGTGGTACCGCCATATTCGTCCACCGCAGAATCACACATCACCCGCAAATAATACTCACAACAAACATAGAAAACACTAAAATCCATATTCGTACTACACACTCTGAACTACTAGCTTGTCGCTACGTATAAAATACCTCAAAACCTTTTTCTCCCATCCGACATCGACACACTCCTCGACACATCAGCTCTCAACATCATCGCAGTGGACTTAAACTCAAAACACCAATTTCAGTTCAGCCATCGTCAAAATCCCACAGGCATCGCTCTGGACCAGTACGCTGACTCCAGAGAGGACATCACCATTATCGCACCCGATTCTCTGACCCATTACCCAAAAAACCCCGCCAATTTACCCGACATTCTTGAAGTAGCCATTATGGAGACAGGTCGCCTTCACTACCGTTTAGAAAATCACCCAACTGAGCTTTCTTCTAACCACTCTCCGGTAACTCTTGACCTTCTCTGCCATATTTCTCAATCCCCCCCACCCAAGTTGACCCATTTCACGGACTCGGCACTGTTCGAATCCCTTATGAACGAATCTTCATACAACTCTCCAAGGTTTTCTTCAATCTCTCTCGTTGACTCAGAAATCAGTAACTTAACAAATTGCATTGCATCCAATATCGAAAAATGCATTCGTTTAACCCTCCCCCCTCTAACGTCAAAAACTCTCTCCTAAGAAGAATTCAAGTAGAAATAAATTTCAAAATATACCTTCGCTTGCAATAGCAAAAGTATAGGGATCCCATCGTAAAAACAGCTCTCAATCGTCAGACTTCTCGCGTCAAAATACTCATGATCGAGCATAGGAACTCCCAATGGCAAAATCTTCTAGGCAATTTAACAGACCAAGATGAAGGTATGCAACGTTTCTATAAACTCAACCATTCTCTTCTGTGAAAGCCCCTCCCCAGTCCACCCACTCAAAAATTCTTCTGGAAACCTAGTTTTCAATGGCCATCTCAAAGCTGAGCTCTTCTCGGATACTATGGAATCCCAATTTTGCACTCCCCCTGAGTCAAGCCCTCTCGAAAACTTAGTTCAGGTCACTCTAGCTAGTCAATCATCTACCCCACGCAGTTCATAAATTTTCTGTTCACCGGAACAGGTGCAGGACATCATCAGGAAACTACCCAATCGTAGAGTTCCGGTTTGCGACTGATTGACCAACCTTGCATTCAAATACTGCGATCGCAAAACTATTGCTCACTTGTGCCATATATTCAATAGGTGTCCCAGACTCGAGTACTTTCCCTCGAGCTGGAGATACGCCGATATAGTAATGCTTCTGAAACCTGGTAAGGACGTACTCAACCCGGTCAACTACCATCCCATTTCTCTTTTAAATGCCATGGCCAAAATATTCGAACGTTTGCTTCTATTCAAACTCCAAATTTACACCATGCCCCTCATTAGTCGAGAACAATTCGGTTTTAGAGCTCAACACTCCACTACAATGCAACTCGTCAACGTCATCGATGAAATCGCAAATTCCTTAAACCGTAGGTACAAAACAGCGGCAGCCTTACTGGACGTCGAAAAGGCGTTCGTCAAGGTCTGGCACGATGGTCTAATTTACAAACTTATCAAATTAGGCGTTCCGAATCAATTAACCAATTTAATAAAGTCGTTCATCATTAATAGAACATTTCAAGTTAGAGTAGGCAACAATAAATCATCTCTTAGGAATATTCATGCAGGCGTCCTCCAAGGCTCATGACTTTCTCCACATTTATTCTTCATCAGGATCCAAACTGCAAAATAGCTCTTTTCGCTGACGACATACTCTTTTACGCAAAAAGTAACACACACATCACGCAAACAAAAACAATTAACTCTTGTCCAACCCTGTTCCGACAGATAACAATTAACGCACATAAAACTAAAACGATTCTGTTCACAATTATATTGAATATTATATGTTCACAAATAAATATCCCCGTGACTGCCCCAAAATAAAAATTAAATACTCTGAAATAAAATGGTCCACTTCCATTAAATACTTAGGCGTAATAATAGATAAAGACCTCGCATTTAATAAGCACATCTCCACCATACTCGACAAAGCTAAATATGTTAGGCAATCACTCTACGCCTTAATAAACACAAACAGTCCCCTCAATCTAAATTTAAAAACTTACATCTATAAAACATACATTAGGCCCATAATCACTTATGCAGGACCCGCTTGGACCTCAAATACAGCTATACACAACTGGAGGCGACTCGAAGCCTTCCGGTCTGTCACACTCCTCACCATCACAGGCCAACTGTGGTTCTCTTGCAACGAAATAATTAAAAACACAACTAAAATCGATTCACTTCAGGACACACTCGAACACATGCGCGTAGCCACGAAACAGCGTATACTCCTTTCACGCCACCCTCACATATTAGATATCAGCACCTGCCCTCGCTCTACTTAAAGATTTAGGTCACTTCTAATATTCAGTTCTAACCCATCTCATATCGACAAAACTCCATAACGCTCATGTATCAATATCCCTCCCTCTGAAAAAAGTAATAGCTTGGAGCAGAGAACTCTTCATCAAAGCATGGCATGTCGAAAACGACATTTTCGAAATTCGAAAACGATCATTTTGGACGTTGCTCTATTGAGACTCCCTCATCACTACATAGACATCGCAACCTAAATGAACTATCTAGTGACCAAAACCCCATTCTAATGTGCATCTCGGACGCTCCAATCTCTTCTTCACCACCAACATCACCAAAAAGAATAAATTAGTAAAAATTTTCCACTATCCTAGAATAATCCCTCCAGGAGAAAAATCCACCGGTCGACACCACGAATAAAATAAACGAAGTTCTATCATCTTTTACCAAAACCATTGAACTAGCAATATTCTAAAGTACATACATAAAATCTCACACCCGCAGACTCAAATACATTCCCATTAAAATTCTCCAGGATATATCCTCAAGGAACAGACTTCGCAGGCTCTGGAAACAATTCCACGACCCAGCCATCAAAAGATAAATGAATCGTAAAACGGCCTACATAAGTCAAATGCTTAAAATTCAAAAACAGAATGAATGGGACACGTTCCTGACGTCCTTAAACCTTAACGACGGATCAGCCTATAAGCTTTACAGGTGACTCCTCAACAAACCCCCAGGGGACCATCCACTCTTAGGTCCAAACGGTCTCTTATACTCAGCAAGCAAAAACACCGAAGCGTTCGCCGACCAGTTCCAATAACAATTCTCTCCTACAACAGCTTAACCTTAAAAGAAGTCCAGACAACCATTCAACACATTAACAACTCCCAAATTACCCGTGGCGAATATACAACGCTAGGCACGGTTGCCGACTTCATCAAACACCTCCCAGTCTGCAAAGCACCCGGAGAAGACAACATTTCCCATAGCGTGCTTAAAAACATGCAAAAAAACAGCACTACTACACCTAAACACGCATTCTAAACGGCTGCCTCCGCACTGGCCACTTTCCCCAAGCGTGAAAAAAATCTATCATTATCACAATACTATAATAAGGGAAGGATCATAGTCAACCCTCTAATCATTGACCTATATCCCTCCTTTCATGGATGTCCAAAGTCTACGAAAGAATAATCCTTCGGAAGCTCATGTCATCCATAGGCCACAAAATTAAGCCTGATCAATTTGCCTTTCGAGCACAGCATTCGACCACGCTCCAGCTGGTAAAATTAACAGACCAACTCTGCCAAAATATGAATAACAGAGAAAAAACAGCCGCCATCTTCCTTGACGTGGAAAAAGTATTTGACCACATCTGGCACCAAGGCTTTATGTACAAACTTCAGTCAATAGGCACGCCAATCTAACTTCTAGAAGTTATCAACTGTTTCCTAAACGATCGATCCTTCAGTGTCAAAGTCAAAAACACTCTCTCCAGCTGTAGACTTGCTCACGCCGGTGTCCCACAGGGCTTCTGCTTATCGCCTGTCTTCTATCTCATCTACACGAACGACATACCCCTAACACCAAAGGCCTCCGTCATCTTTTTCACGGACGACACCCTACTTTTCACCAAGAACAGAAACTCCAAAAGAGTAATCATATAATTGCAACACCAATTGGATCTGGCAGCCGACTGGTTCGATAAATGGCCCTTACGAATTAATAAACAAAAAATAGTATCAATCCTCTTCGGTCAACATGTTATCAACACACAACTTATTTCCCTTAAAGGATATGTAATTCAATGAGCAACACATGCCAAATACATCGTTGTCCAATTCGACCGTAGGGTCAACTTTAACATTCACGTACAAAACCTTGTCAAAAAATCAACTATCACACGCAGTATGTTATTCCCAGTCCTAAATAATAAAAACCCCATCTCTGAAAACAAAAATACAAATATTCCAACTATACATTAGACCAGCTTTTACCTACGTCAGCGAAGCTTGGAAATCACAAATATCACAATCCAACTGGACCAAACTGGAAAGAATTCAACACTCATGTTTTCGTACTATCACAGCCTCACCGAAATTCGTCTAAACGCCACTTTCTTCCAATCGTCTCGTCTTCCAACCATCAATAAGTTCATAACAAAACAAACTCAAAATATGTTCTTCAAAAATTCAATATCAAGATTCGACCACGTTTACAGCATAGGTCTTGAACAAGAAAATTCGATCCCACCACTCCAAGAAATCCGCTCTCTCGATTAGTCAGACCAGATAACTTAAATCTTCTTCACATGCTAAACATACATAAAATAACAAACCCCACCCAAATTATACGACTAGTATAGACTAAAGCCTGGAATAGTATATAGGCCATCGACCGTCCCACCAGCAATAACAATAACAAAAGAACACACATTTCTTCTTCCATCATTTCTTCAAATATTTCAAACCAACAAAACCGAATAAATCGCATCATCGACGAGCTTGAAAAGGACGAACACCGATTAGCATCCAAGAGAACGCCGATCCATCGGTGCCGGAGAATCGACGACGACGACCACCCGCCAAACTACCACCGCCGGAGCAAGCGCCGACCGTACACAAAACCAGTTTACGGGGTTATACTCACGACGACCCACTGTGTATAACAACCCGTGATCGGCGCCGTCGATTACCGTCCACCCTGAACCAGTCCCATACGCCGCGGCCAATCTACTGCGGCAACAAACCAGTCTCCGCCGTTAACACTAAGCGGCTCCGACTGTACTACGACAACCGTCATACTTTCCGTACCGTCACGGGCAAAGCACCCGGAAGACTCGCCCTCGGTACCTATTATAAATATCTTATTTGTGTCTATTTTGTATTATCAATAAACAGATTATTTAGTGATCTACCACTAAAGTCATCTTATTTAAGCTACGGTGTAACCCATTACGGACGCATCGTATCAGATTTTACCACTAAACATTTTTTTTTAAATAAATACCCACCCCGTTGAATATAAAATGGCAGGACTAAAAAGAAATATGTATTCGTTAATTTTTTTCATAATTCTCATTTATTTATCATTCCGTATTAATTTAAACATAGCATACAATGCCATAAAATACACTATAATTCTATGAATTAATATTTATTAGTACTTTTAAAGGATAATGGTTTTTATTTTGTGTTAAGTGCATTTAAGTGTGTTACATATAATATAACACTGATTTTAGACGTTATATTAGGTATATGTACTTAATCAAATTAAATAAATTGAAAATGTATATAGTGATAATTGTATGCAATATACGTGTATTATTTCCACTTGACATACTTGGAATTATATAACCCGAGTTTTGAAGTAGGTACTTAATAGGTAGAATATATTTATCAGAATTATAAAACGATTTGATCGATAGGCTTTACACAAACACAACGCTCAAAAAACGTTAAAAATATAAGTAAGTTGATAAAAAAAAAAATAGTAAGTGCAAGTAGGTAGTTGGTTGAAACTATGAAGTTGGTTGTCCTTGATAACATTAAACTTTTATGAATATTCAGAAAATAATCAGAACATCGTTTTCTCATATTTTCATTATCTCCGAAAATAATAAAATATATTGCAATAATGATTGTAACTGATTGGTATGAAAACTGTAGAGTGTATGTGAAACAGTAAATATAAGTACCTATACAAAGAAAAAATATGCATAACAATAATTCTATAATACATAATATATTTCATTTTAATATTTATATTGGCCTTGGTCTTACTAGTTCTAGTTAGATCAAAATCAATTTTAATAATAACAGGTAACTAGTACCTAAATTTATATTTATCATATTTGATGTATGTAGTTATCATCTTAAGATTGCCATATGTCCCGGTTTAGCCGAGACACTACCGGCTTTGTGCATTATGTTCCTGTATCCCGATAAAGCCTTTCGGGACGGCTAATTGTCCCGGAATTCAATTTCGGTATATAAATGTTAACAATTTTCAATTTTTACTAGAGAAAAACACGTTATATAGACATATAGACATAGATATCATACACACTTACTATGAAAAAATGCAGTTATCATTTTTAATTATAAAAAAAAAATTTTAAAAATATTAATTTTATAAATTAAATTTGTAATGTTAATAAGTATCGACAAAAAAAAAATGCAAAAACGTTACTGTCGAAGATTGATTATCAAACTTTTATACATTTTAATAAACTTAATATAAAATCAGTATAGGTAGATAGACGTTAAATTTTCTTCTACTTAGCCTGATTCAAAAACAGTAGTAGGACACGTGTTCTCATTTATGAATGTTGAGTACTATAGAATGAACATTATATAAAACTGCATATCAATTTTCATCCGCAGCTCTCTCAGTAACTCACTTAAATTAAATGTGTTTTGTTATGTAAAATATGAAAGCCTTACTTTTATCATATTAAAGATATTTTTTATTTAATTAAATATATAACTCAATTTTTACGATTTGAACATTTATTATTTTATTTTTTATAACTTTTATATAATACATACATACACGTTTTTATATACGTACCTATAGAATACGAGAATTTTACAATAATTAATATAAGTATGCATTTTGTTTTAAACTATTTTATGAAATTATAAAATAATAAATTAATATATTAGTACCTATTATATTCGTGGAACTACTTGTGAGTTACTTTAAAAATAATGTTGAACTCATTTAAATTATATAAATTTAGTTTAAAATTACCTATATTAAACCCCTTAACAGGTCATTAATATACAAATTTCAATGAAAAACTTGAATTAACATTTCTCATTTTTATTAATTTACAAATAAAGACGTAATTTCAGCCTCTATTAGACCAATAAAAAATTTAATTTTTTAACAAATTCATAAAATGTGTAAAATTACACATATAAAATATTGGCTACATAGAGTGGTATATAACTTTAATGGCTATCATTTATTTTTATTTCATTTTTCTACGATATTTTTAAAAATGAGAAGTGCATAAACATATTTTTAATAGAAAAACACAATTATTTAAATAATAAAAAATGGTACCAAAAACTAGACTAATTTTAAATTACTTTCAAAATATATTTAAAGTTTTTAAATCGTTGGATTTTCATTTTTTATAAAATTTATAACAGTTGCCTATACAAAATCCCTTATTAATATGGATTGTAACATCCTTTTATAATAAGTGTGTACTTTTTATATTTGATACAAATTATATTTTTGTGAATCATTCTTATATCTATTAACTTATTATTATTCACAAATTATTGACAAAAAAATATATATATAATACTTTAGGTATACAGCTTAAAATAATTAGTAATATTAGTGAATCTAAGAAAAAAGTCCCATAACACAACACGAAGGATATTGTTCATTTGGTAACTATATTAGAGTTGCCATACCTATATTCCGGTTTGGTTGTGACACTACAAGTTATGAGCATTGCATCCCGGTGTCCCGAAAAAGTAAAATATGGTAATCCTAATTTATTCTCACATCAACAGTCTGCATAGAAAAAAAATGATAATCTTAGTTATTGAAGTATATTTTTGGATCTTTAATACACTATTAAGTGCTAAAAACTCTATTTGAAATGGAAACTATTATTATTTCATCGTGTAATAGTTATAAATGAATTTTCTTAAATATTTGATTAATTCAATAACAAACGAAAGATATGATTTTAATTTTTTATATGAACTATTCAACACTTCAGAATCTATAAGATTTTTTTAAAGTTATACTATTTATCATGTACTTGAGTTCACATATTGTTCATATAATATAAATACTACACATAGGACGTCTTTAATTCATTAGGCTCTGTTGTAAATGTCACAACGGATGCTATTGATTTTAATTTATAATATTATTTTTGAACCATATATTAAGTACAACGATGATGGCTCGATTTTTTATTTTATTATCAGTTATTTTGTTCAGTGTCTATCAAACAGAACAAGCATATTTTCTGGAGAAAAGTTTCATCGATCAAATTAATAATG